>BQNB010010510.1:7813-83810 GCA_026074375.1 Tanacetum coccineum | reverse complement strand
ATAAAAGATGTGTGTGAAAAATATTTGTCAAGAGTTGTTTAAAAAGAAAGCTTAAGGTTGATATTTATAGGCAAGCCTTTGAAATTCAAATGCTGTCCCAGACAGCTGTCAGTTGCGACCCACGGATCCACCGTAGCTGGATTCATCTAGTGTATTAGGTGGATCCGTTGGGGGAGCTAGGACAACATTTGTCATTTTATGAATAACCCCGAATCTATACAAAATATTGTTTTGTACTTAAAAAACTAGTTTATTAGATTCTTCTAAAACAAAATATTTCTTATCACCAATATGAAAAGTGTCACACCCCGCCTAGGCAGAAACACGAGGCGTAACATCATGGATATCATCACAACACAATGGTGTCTACTATAGAGAAATCTAAATGAAGGAGATGATCAAATTGACACTATGTGTCATGACAATACCCAACACAAGATAAAAGAGTCTTGCATTACTAAAGTAATGTCATACACGAAACAACATAATCCGAAAACTAACAATCTCCAACAAACAAGTATCAAGCAAAACAAATGTCATAAATGAAAAGACTAGAAAAGACAACTCCACAAGCAATGCCTAGGTCTCTCTAGCCACTCTTCCTAACATCCTTCTTATCATCACGATACTCACCTGAAAATGATGCTTAAAAACGTCAACATAAAGTTGGTGAGAGTCATAGGTTTAAGACACAAAAATCAAATCCAATTGTTAATTACTGTGATAATAAAGAAAACATTGCAGGACAATAAATGAACTATCATACAGGCTAACATGCAAATCTAATCAATCACACAATAACCGACAAACGACTACAAGACGTCTCATATCGTACCAAGGTCCCCGTGGTTACCCCCTTAGCTCAGTACACGGATACTCTCAAAGTAACCCTCCTACCCGCTAGGCTACAGTACCATCCACTAAACAGGCCATGGATATCCGCAGGTGATCCCCCTGACTTAGTTTACAATTCTCAATATCACATCACAAAACATGTAGCACACAACATACAATAGTCACGTATAGTCCATGCATCTTTGACAACACATTATCACAGTAATCAAAACATTTCCAAACACTTTGAATCATTTCCACCCCAATAAATCATAAGAAAAAAGGGGCTATGAAACTCACCTGAATGCTCAAACGCAGCTTCCAAATCTCTACACGCAACTATACAAATAAATAAACACGGTTACACGCGACCAAGATAAAAGCTCTAGTCCATGTAACACACATATGATGGATGTCTAAGAGTTTAGTTAACCATCATGGGTCACCCCGACACCATGCCCAACCTTAACCATCTTATTAACACTTTACACTAGCTATTTACAATTAACTTAGAATTGCAGAATTTTAGTGTCTCTTTACGTACCCAAAACCCTTACTTAATGACCTTCATAAATTATACCAAAAATCATCCATGTTCATTTATGAGTATATTAATTACCTTATGATTCCCAAGTATTACTTACATGTGTAACTACCTCAAATAAAATCAAACTTCAAAACTGTCCTAATTCTGATTTGATTGCACGCTAAAAAGTTTGGACTTATTAATCATACTTAGACATGCTTTTAGAGGCTAATTTTTACAGGATTATCCATAGACATATGGAACTTAACTACTGTAGAAGGTCTAAGCTTAATTAGAATTTTAAGTTAGGGTTTTACCCTCCTAAACATGATCCAAATCTGACCCGTATTTACTATTTTGACAACTTTTAGTGTAACCAACATTAGAATGACTTCCCGACCTTAAAAACTTTCGAGGCCAGATTTTCTGGAAAGTACATTCAATGGGCTACTGTTTAGAGTCCAGAAACACTCAAAAACCTATTACTATCATGGAGATATTCACTCGTGAACACAGCCCTAAATTCTGCTCACCCTAAATCAAGTTTTTAACGCAAATCTAACCTAACCAACTGCATGATCATGACCCTAATCATTCTATCATCATTAAATATCATTAATATTCTGAATTTTATGAAACCCTGGAATCCATCATTGATTTTGTTACATGAATGCATTATTTAAACTAGGATGAACACACTTACCTTGATGATTAGCACCTAAACCACAACTCTTGAATGTTTCTTGGATCCACAAGTGAAAATCAACTTCTTAGGGTTTTGGGAGAAGTGAATTCGATGCAAAGTGTTTGGAAATGTTTTGATTACTATGATAATGTGTTTTCAAAAGATTGCATGGACTATCGTGACTATTTTATTGTTTGTGTGCTAACATGTTTTGTGATTGTGAATTGAGATTGTAACTAAGTCAGGGGGGATCACCTGCAGGTATCCATGGCCTGTTTAGTGGATGATACTGTGGCCTAGCGGGCAGGAGGGTTACTTTGAGAGTATCCGTGTCCTGGGCTAAGGGGGTAACCATAAGGACCTTGGTACGATATGAGACATCTTATAGTCGTTTGCCGGTTATTTGTGTGGTTGATTGGATTTGCATGTTAGCTTATATGATAGATCATTTATTGTCCTGCAATGTTTTCTTTATTATCACAGTAATTTACAATTGGATTTGATTTTCGTGTCTTAAACCTATGACTCTTACCAACTTTATGTTGACGTTTTTAAGCATCATTTTCAGGTGAGTATCGTGATGATAAGAAGGATGTTAGGAAGAGTGGCTAGAGAGACCTAGGCATTTCTTGTGGAGTTGCCTTTTCTAGTCTTTTCATTTAAGACATTTGTTTTGTTTGATACTTGTTTGTTGGAGATTGTTAGTTTTCGGATTATGTTGTTTCGTATATGACATTACTTTAGTAATGCAAGACTCCTTTATCTTGTGTTGGGTATTATCATGGCACATAGTGTCCATTTGATTTTTTTTTCCCCCCTCCTTTTTCATTTTAGATTTCTCTATACTAGACACATTGTGTTGTGTGACTTATCCATTGATGTTACGCCTCGTGCTTTCAGCCAAGGCGGGAGTATGTTGTTGTAGGTAGTGTTGTGTGTGGGTGTAACAGTGATCTCCTTCTTCCTCCTTAAGATCACAAGTCTTTATTATATTAACTTTGTGTTGTTGTGTAAATTAGATTGTGTGTAGATCCAGTTGTGTAAATTGTGTATTTTTGATTTGGATTGTGTGTTAATCCAAGAGTATATATCTTGTGAGTGTGTAACGACTCTTAGTGATAGTCTTCGATTGGTTCTAGCTAAGGATTAGGACTCGGGACATTAGCTTAGTGTGAAAAAAAAAAAAGTAAGCGACGTGTAAATTGGTTTTTTAGTTCGGCCTATAAGGGAGTTGTTGACATAGTGAAATCTCGAGTGGAGTATCGGGGGGGCGGGTGGAGTAGGAACGGAAGAGAGTGCTTCATATCGAACCACTTTAAATCTTGGTGTCTTGGTTTGATCGTTTCTTTCTCTATCTCTCTATATTGTTATTGTTTACTTAGTTCATTACATTAGATAGTTTAGTCAAAGTGAAGCTATGTCTGTTAGGGATGGGTAGTCTTTTGGTCTGGTGATTACGGTTTAATAATGTTACGTCTTTTGCTTTCATTGTCTATGTATGAAGCTAGTTGTAGGGGAACATTGTATGAACTAATGCTGTGATGTTTTTAATGGAAACATGAATGCTAATGATCTTAATCTACATTAAGCTGTGTTGTTTGATTAATTTTTTACGCGTTAGTGTTCTGTTAATATTGTTTATTTTTCTGTCAATGAATGTTTGTTTTATGAATTTGTGGTTGAATGGTGTGTTTTTCCCTCAAAATATTAGATGATGTAAGGTTTTGATTTGAGAAATGCAATAAGCCACTTGGGTGTGGAAGTTTGTTGTTATTTATGGGTTGCAAAAGGCAGCTGAAAACAAAAAGCCAAACACCATATAATTGTTAGTGAATTATGTTTTATGGTTTGTAGTATTAAAATTATCTCATTCATTTAGTTCACATTTAAATGCAATTGACGTTCACTTTTGTTTAAAGGTACAAATTTTGCGGTTTTTCCCATTTTTTGTCATGGTCATAAAGGTCAGGAGTGGCTAGCGGTGTTATTTACTTGGTTTGTATTGTTTTTTAGTTTCCAGTATGTGTAGATTTAGTAGTATTGGAAATGTTTTTGCGGGTAGATGAGTTTTCAAGGTGTATGTTTTATTTTTTTTGGTTTCCATTCTTGTGAATTTGCCGGTTGTGTCTTATAACAGTTATCTAGTAGGCTAGTAACATGTGCATTTTTATATGTACAGGTTGGTTAAGAAGTCTTGTAGCAGAGTATGGTACCTGTTATGCGCAGTTCGTTGCATTGTATATCTATGTGACCGTTGTGACTCTTGGGGAGGTGAGTACGTCTCGTCTTTTATGCTTTCTTTTGAAAGTTGACGTGTTTATTTTTTAAAACGGTGGCTGGATGTGTTTTTAAAATGTGTATATAATTAAATTACCAAATTAGGATTATGCAATGATAATGGACAGTTTACGTTTTGGCAAGTGTTGTATCGTTGTGTACGTGATAAATTTGCGTTTTGTGCATTGTTTGAGATCCAGGGGTAATTCGTTAGTGTTTAGTTATATCCGATATAGATATCGGCTGTAGATAAGGAACTGAAGTATCTGACCGTTTAATTTTTTTACTCATGCTCCATTAATTCACTAAGTGATGTGTGTTTTACAAGCTTTGAATTTATAATACTAGAAATACTGATTTTTACTAAAAACACAACACGGGTAAGTATACCCTTTCGTATGTAATATAGCTTAGGTAAGTCCAGGTCGTTCCACGGGAATTGAAGTTTTCACAGTTTGTCATTAAGGTGCTAAGGCTAAAATGATTGTCACGGATCAAATTAACCAAATCGTGCATATATCGAATATTGTAAAGAAAGCGATTAAAAGATGATTCAAGCAAGGAATTAAAGAATGTTTGTTTAGGCAATGATCACTTAAAGTGTTTAGGATAGTGTTTATAAGTTTAGAGAGTAAAGATATCACGAGTTACAAATCCTTTCGGCCTTTAAGTGTAACTAGTGATTATATCGATTAATAACAACAAATACTTTCAGCCTTTATAAGTTATTATAACCAATATAATAAATGAATGATTAAACACATATATAAAAGAGTCTTTTCGGCCTATATTCTTATATAAAATATGTTTTACTAATTCAGTAAACACATATCCGCTCCATATCCAAGATCACATATTGCCCAAATAAACACAAGATGACTACTCCATAATCAAAGAAGTAAAAAAACACATAACATTCATCATGAATTCAGTAAATATCATATTCAAAGGATAAACAAGATTTATACCAACTTCAAGAGCAAATGTTGATGATTTCACAAGTTTTACAAACGAAAACTTTATTATATTCAAAGTAAACCCAAAAAATATGAACAATTCTATCACAATCGCTTATAGATTCGAATAACACTTCAATTCTACTTCTTCGAATGGATTAAAATCTAGAAAAACATCACGCGAGTTCAACCAAATTCCCCAAAATCATTTTCAAACTCTAATTCTACTTGTTGAGAGGATTATAGATGATTATATGTATTAGAAATGGATGAATGAGGTATGAGAATGGTGGTTGGTTTCTGGAAATTGATGGTGGAGAATGAGTGGAGAATGGTGGTGGACGTTGGTGGTGATGGTGGTTTGAACTAAATGAACTTTGTGGGTATCTTCCCTGGAAACCCTCACGAGACTCCACTCGTCCACTTAGGCCACCAATTGGTTTAAAAGGCTTGTTGCATATGCTAAATGCAACCATGATTCCTACGAAAGTGAGTTAGGTTTGAGTAACTTGTATATTTATCTTTGAGCGATTGATAACGCTCAAATTATACATGTTTCTATACGCGTTATCAATGCTTATATATATATATATATATATATATATTGGTTAAATATAAGAACTTTTGGTATAGAATAGAGTATATTTGTCATTGTAGGTTCTTGGAATGTGTCATGGAAGAAAACGGAAGAAAACACTAAGATTTGAAGCTTAAACGAAGAAATAACTCAAGTTGAAAGCTTCCCGACATCTGTTTACTGTTTTGGACATAACTCGGTCATACGAATTCCATTTTAGTTGGTTCAAGCGGCCACGCGAAAAGAATTCAATTATCTACAACTTTGCAAAATTGGTACCTGTTGAAAAGACAAAAAGTATGGCGCACTTGCCCTAAAACCGCCGCACTTTTCCACGAGAACTAAAATTAAAGGAAATTAAAGGCAATTAAATGCCAAGTGCATTAACACCCGAAGTGCTGCACACTTTTTTGTAAGTGAGGCATACTTTGGCCCCAAAAAACACTATAAATACCCTCTCAAACCATCCCATAACACACAACTCGCACACACAATTCCCCATTCATTTAGAATTATTAGAAGGGGTGTTTTTGGTGATAAAGGTCAGACAACCTTTGATCCAAACAACCTTGATAACACAAATCATCACCACCATTAGAATCAAAGTTCTTAAAGAAGTTGGATAGTCTTAGTTGATGTTCATCATTGTTCTTAGGTTTTGATCCATCAAAGAGGCATAGTTGTAGTGTTATTTCAAATCTATAAGCGATTGTGATATAATTGTTCATAGTTTCCGGATTTTGCTTTAAATATAATAAAGTGTTCTTGGGAAATTCTTGTGAAATCACCATACTTTGCTCTTGGAATTGGTATGAATCTTGTTACTCTTTTGAATAGAATCTTTGTTGAATCCATGATGAATGTTATTTGTTTTGTTACTCTGATCATGGAGTAGTAATCTTATGTTTGTTTAGGCATATTGTGATCTTTGATATGGAGCGTTTGGATATGTGTTTATTGAAATGCTTAAACATGATTTTCTGAGTGTAAAGGCCGAAAGGATACTTATAAACTTATGTTTTATCATTCCACTTATTATATCGGTTATAATAACTTATAAAGGCCGAAAGAGCCCAAGTAAACCCAAGTTAATCCCGAGCTTCGACTCATAGAAGGGGGGGGGGGGGGGCCCATAGGCATTGTAAGCTAATGGTTGCAAGTATAAAATAACCTTTCCAAGTGTGAAGAGGTGTTGGTTCATTTGTATATCTCACAAAGTAATCAACCATTTTAATTTCTCTCTATTTCTCTTTTTGTTTCTCTCTCTAAAATTCTTTCATATCTCATCTTATTTTTCTTGTATCAATGGTGAAGTGAAGGGGGTTACGGGTTCCGACATTTTGTATCACTCGCCACGGGGTGGGTTTAGTGTTCAATTGTGGTATTTTTTATAAAGCTTATACGATAGTTTTTTTTGTGTTTTTTAACATTCGCCTTATTTACTAATTGCAAAACATTTTCTACAAAACTTGTGGGCTGCTTCACTTTTGGGCTTAACATCATATATCATTTAAATCGTAACTAGTTAAAAAAAAGTGTTGCTTGTCTATGAAAAATTTAAGAGGGTGCGTTTGATCAATGTGAAAGGTGTGCATCAATTTTTAAGAGAGTTTTATTGTTTCATCTGGCAAGTTTCTTTTTGAGGCTAAGTTTCAAAAAAATTTTTAGTTTTTATTATTTAAAAGCTTCTTAACGTCGCTTATTGCTTTGTGTCACTTTTAGTTTGTGGTTTACAATTTTTCAACAGCTTATTAAAGCTAATTTTAAGCTTATGCGTCTCGGCTTAGTTTCTTCGGTTTTTTTAGGATCTTAGCTTATTTTCAAAACAAAAGCTTTGTACTTTCTTTTTATTCTCATACACCTTCTAAAGGGCCCATTCAGCTTATTCTCTAGCTTATTACAAGGTTTTGTTGAGTTTTTCTTGGAAACGGATTAACTTTATGCAAAAGGACAAGAAAACACATTCCCTATAATTGTGGATCTGTGTTTTGTTTGTTTTGCTAGAAGAAAAAGACAAGGACATTGTACACGAATTAGCAACCTTGTGAAGCAAACGAATTAGCAACTCTTGTGAAGGACACGAACTCGCAGTTAAAGAAGCACCCGAATTCGCAATATCCTTCATTCACCGAATTCGCCACTCATGAGAAGGACACGAATTAGCAACATTGTATAGCACCCGAACTCGCAACTCTTTCATCACCCGAATTCGCAGCTTACTTTAACATCCGAATTCGCAATTTACTTCCTTAACCGAATTAGCAACTTCTTATAGCAACCGAATTCGCAACATTAAAGTGAGAAACGAATTATCAAATCATTAAACGCAAAATATACAAGTTTCAAGCCATTTCGGATTTTTCGAGTTCGCGTGACGTTGCTCTACGGGACGTTTAACTTATACCATCGTGATCGTGAACTCGTTTCGATCAACGTGGTGTATTTACTTGCTACCGACGATAACTGTACAAACTAGAATGACCTAAAATACACTCGTTGCATTCTTTAATAATTTTCCAACGAAGAAGATGAAAATAACGTGTATATGCATGATTTGATTTTTTTTAATATTGTTTAAAATCTTCAAATTTCATTTTTTACCCTTTCTTTTCAAAGAGTTTCAAATATAACCCTTAGGTTTTAAATAGCTTTACAATTAGACCCTAGTTTTTAAAACATTTTTATGTTTAACCTTTTACTTTCAATCATTTTTAATATTAGTTTTTAGGTTTAAAACTTTTTCAATTTTTATCTTTCTTTTTCAAATTCCTTATATTTCTAGTTTTTGTTTTTCAAATCTTTTATTTAAACTTTTAGTTTAAAATAGTTTTTTACCGTTTGTTCTTCGTTAACAAACTCAGTGCACCGTTCGTCATTTTAAGCTCATTAATCGTTACAAAACCTCACGTTCTTCAACGACAACAACGATTTCAACAAAAATTAATCATTGTTTCACGGTTTTTTCTTGATTTTGTAAAATCCCGAAAAAGATTCCATTTCTTTTCTCGGTTTAAATCATAGATTTGTAAAATCCCGTGAACATTAATTGATTTCAATCCACAACAACAATCACTTTACCTGCTTAAGATCCTGCAAATCATTTTCACTTCACAATTCACGATAAAATGGAAACCAAAGATACTTTATCTTCGTATTCAGATTCAGAGGAACAAGAGATACAACAACTGCAAAAGCAAGCAAAGATTTTAAAAGAAAACTCCTTGAACAAATTGAATGCACTCCAAACAACAACTTAACATCTCTCAAGTTCCAACAACTTAATGTACTACACATATAGAGATGCTTTTCAATGACTCTTTGAGGCAGACGAAAGAACTTTCAGGTTTGTGTTATTTCGAAACATACATAATTTGGAAAGGCAACTCAACAAAGAAACACTTCACGAGAAAGATTCAAATTCTGATCTACGTATGATCAAAGTATAGTTTGACAAGTTTATACATTCAAAAGTGTTAGAGCCTTCCAATTCTAATTCATATGATCTGGAAACAAGATGAGACTTCAAAGAGTACACTCACATGGAAGCTCAAACATTCAAGGAAACAATCATTCAAAACATGAACTCCATTGAGTAATGTATTATTGAAAGAGCAAATCATGAACAAGAGCTTTAGAATAGGTTGAATGAAAGAAAGTTGCAGATTCAAGAGTGCAAGATTCAAGAGATTTAAGCATCAAATGCTTGTTCAGGAGAAAAACACTGCAGTAGGATTGTATCAGACAAAGAGAATGATCAAGGGTTAGAGAATCAAAGCAACACATCTGGAGATGAAAGCAGTAGGTCAAGGAATGAATGCAATGACAAAAGAACTTCTAGGGATGATACGGACATTAGACCTTCCTATGACACATAACCAATGGTTGAGGTACCATATACTGCTGAATATAATGTGTTTGCTGTTGACACACAACATTCTGAACAACCTGAATGCATTATTAACACATGTGTAGTGGAAAAGGCTGATAGCAATGTCACTCCTGATTCACCACATATGTGTGATAATGAAATTCAGACTGACCATAATGCTGTAGAATGTGATGCTGAGCGTGTTGCGCTTGCCAATTTAATTGCAAATTTAAAACTTGACATTGATGAAAACAAAACGATTTAAAAGCAATTAAAGAAAGCAAATGCATCATTGACCCAATAATTGAAAGAGTGCAAATCTACTCTTGAAGAGACTAGTAGAACCCTGGGGGAGTCTAATAGTATTTGGGATAGTTGTTTAGTTGCACTTCAAAATAAATAGACTGAGTTTGAGAGGTATAAGGCCTTTAATGATCGTACAGTTGACTATGACAAACTTGAACATAAGTTAAATAAAACTCTAGGACTATTAGATCAAAAGGAGATTGACATAAAAGAAGGTTTAAAACTTAAAGCCTACGAAATTTCAGTTGTCAAAGAGAAAAACGATGATTTAGAGCAAACAAGTCTTTTAACAAAGTCACATTACGAAGGTCTTGTCAAAGAGAAAACAAAGGTAATAACGAATTTGAAACTTAAGGAAGAAAAAGACATTGACAAAATGATTTCAATGGAAAACCAATTAAAGTTTTTGAATAAAATTGTTTACAAAACAAGTCAATCAATCCAAACCATTCATATGTTAGCACCCAAATGCCCAACATTTAATGGAAGACATACCTTTGCCAATCCTAAGTATCTCAAAAAGGCTCAATCTGAGATACCTTGTTTGTATGAGATCCCACATGACCAATCGAACCTCAAAACAGACACGTCCCCAATAGTGAAAGAGACTCCTGACTCTTGAAAAAGAATGTCGATCAAAATTGAATAAAGACTTAGTGAAACCCTATGACTACACAAAGTTAAATAGTCTTTATGAAAATTTTAAACCCCCGACCCAGGAATATCAAATACAGTTGGCACATGCAAATGAAATAAGGAAGAAAATGTGGAGAAAATCATTTGTGAAAACGAAACCAAATATTTTCAAAAACATAGCTTTCTTACCTGTGTCCAAATCAATAAGCAAAAGTAGACAAGCGTATAATGTCATGACAAATAACATAAATCATCTTAGAGAACTTGTCGATCAAGCTTGGGTGAAACATTCTAAAGATCATTTTCGTGCCCCAACTGCTAAAGATATGGAAATCCTGATTAAGACATGTTTGATGCCTCTTGCCCTTAAGACTCAGAATGATAGTTTCGCATTTGTTCATGAACTTAAGAAAGAAATGCATGCTGATTTAAAGTACGTTGAATCCCTTGAAAATGAAATTGACGAACTTGAATCTGATAAAGCAGAATTTTCAAACATGTATGATAATTCTCCTTGTAAGAATGTGTGTCTATAAATGTAAGTATTCTTATTATGGCATTCGTTATCTGATTTAGATGCTCATGCTGAATTGCAATGCTTATATGATCATAAAGTGAAAGAATGTGAATGTCTTGCACAAAAGCTTTCGAAACAAACTGAATCTGTTAGTAAAGAAGTTTTATACTGAGCTTTAAAACGAATGTTTGCTAAAATTAGAAAAATCACTTCGATTTCTCTTGAACATGCTTTACAACAATGTCAAGAACAAATGAAAAATGACACAGTTTGCAAAGAAAAAGCGTCAAATGTATTTCTGAAAGAGCGTGAACAATATTTTGAAATACATGATTTGAAAGCTCAATTGCAAGCAAGGACATGCCCAAAGTGATTTAAAGAAACTCATGAGAAGTAACAAAAGAAAGTGTGTGGACACTAATTTTGAAAAACAATCAATCTTGGTGGATAACCGCCTTTGCACCAATCAAAAGAAATCAACAAGAGGGTAAAACAACCAACTAGTATAAATCCTGAACGATCCCAATGCCAGCCATAGGAATGCGCTCCCAAGGTTGGTGTGTCACATGATTTTTACAAGCACCAGTCCAGTCCACATTCTTGCTCAAGTAAGGAAATCCGTTTTGCTAAGCCTTATCATGTGAATGCACCTGACCCTTCTAGGAATAGCCCAAAGCATGTGTCATTCAAATGACATGGTTCATAACTACTACCTAGAGGAAGCTAAGAAAAAGGCACAACTTCAGAAAGACAAAGCCTTGAATACCAAACCTAGTGTGCAACAATCTGCTAGATTACCAAACACTGCTAATGGTAACAAACCGAAACTAGGAACTTTAATCAACAACCTAGGAATTGGCCACCATCCATGAGTAGTCGTGTATCAAATAGAACTGATAACATAGCAGAACTACCTAGGAATTAAACGCCTTTCTTGAAGTCAAAAGACTTGGCATGTCCTACATGCAAACAATGCATTTTTAGTGCAAATCACGATGAATGCATCTTAAAATACATCTCAGGGTTGAATTCTCGTGCCTCTGCACAAAAAAAGCATCCACAATCCTATAAGACAACAAATAGATATATACCCGTAGAAAAGAAAAGCGATTCTAAGAAATATGACAGACAAATCCCCATAGGACAATAGTTTTCTCCAAATAAGTCTTCCATTGTGTATCTGAAAACAACGCCTCCTAGGTCTGGTCTTACATAGAAACCAACGGGTAGAATCTTTACTTATGTTGGTCTTAAGTGGATTCCCATTAGAAAGTCTGTTGAAACCTACTACAACGCGAATGATAGTGCTTCACCATTAGGAAAGAAAAAACATAATCCTAACACTACTATTTGTGCAAACTCTTCATCCTTGAGTGCAGGTACTTCAATGGTTTCTGAACCCATCTCCTCAAAGGGTTCTTCTAATGTAAATGTTCTATCAACATCTTCTTTGTATAAACATTCCATTTTTAAATATGTTAGAAAATATTTAAAAATAGATATATATATAATAATACAAAAATATAAAATTTCAAAAAGAAAAATACAAAATTAGAAAATCTCAAAAACCAAATAAAAAATTAAAAAAATCAGAAAATGTTTCACAAAAAAAAATATTCTCGACGTGTCTCTTGGAATCGATAACATTTACGTACCTAGAAATGTTGATTAACATCAACACGGTCGTGTAAATGAAGTTTGAACAGGAGTTTCAAATGCTTTCAAAACATGTCATTTCTATTTTTTAATGGTTTGTTATTAAATGTCAGATAATAACCCGTTCTTCAAAGAAAAGGAAAATGTACGCTTCAGTACATTTATCCTTAACAACGAAAAGAGAAATCTTTTCGGTCTTGAGCTATCTGAGCTATTCAACAAACAATCAAAGTTTTGTAGCTCAAGTCCAATGGCATTATTATTAAATGACTAGATAACAACCCGGTCCTAAATAAAGGAAATGTGCAATCATGTACATTTATCCATCACAACGAGAAGAATAACAACTTCCGGACATTGTTGACATAAAAAGTCAATCAAAAAGACATTCAAAGTCTTTTCGAAGCTCAAGTAACATTGGTTTTTTCAAAACACGTTGAACACAATTTTTCAAGATTCTCAAAAGATTCTTCAAAATCTTTCAAATTGGGTGTTTGACCACTCCCTCCTCTTGCCATCTTTCAAAAGTCGAAATCATTTTTATAAGTAATCCATTTTTGAGGGGGATATTTTAAAACCACAAAGGGGTTTTTAAATGCGTTTAGGCACATACACACAGTTATTTTTTTTGTCAAAATAAAAACATGTCAAAATGTTTAAACAAATGAAGAAATTAACAATGTTAATAATATTTAAACATTATTTGTTAAACGTATACAATAGCTCAAACTTAATTTCACATGGAATTTACAAAGTCATAATCCCATTCTCATCCATTGTTTCATATGTGTGAAAAATTGAGAGGGAGCAAGAAAAACAGTACAACAAACCTCATGTTTAACAATTTTCTCCCCCAAATAATGTTTCAAGTCAAATTTTAATCACATGGTAATTTCAAAAACAAGTGCATTAGTATTTATAATAAGGGGAAAATTGTAATTAAATGTGATCTTGAAAAATTAAAAAGTGATCTAATCTGACTCAAAAAGTGCTCTTCGGAAACGGTTTTATGGTTTACGATCTTATACCAACAACCTATTAATTATCATGACGATTCTGAAATATAAAGTGGTTAGGTTTAGTAATTAGTCCTATGATCCAACCAAACCGAGGATTCCTACCCAATGGACATTCCATATCTTAGAAATAGCAGTCCTTTGGGATGATTGTGAGATCATAGTATAAAGGGAATAATGCCGACTAAGATTGAGCTAACACTGGAACAATCACAATAAGGTGTTAGTAATGACGCTTGTACATGAAGAGGTTGAAAGAATTAAAAGAGAAATGTATGGATAAAAGTTGAAAATAAAGAAGCCCTCCCTACACCTTAGCCAAAAACCGAGTCAATACATATTTCCCCTATAAAAGATCAGTATATTACAAAGATGAATTCTGATATTGAAGACGACTAATCATGGACCCAGTGATCAATGCACAACCCTTCCCCCAGCCATTCGATTTCTCTCAAAAGAAACTTGTCTCAATTGTCACGGAGATACAACACTTAAATACTAGACACACATCTCACTCCGAGAATAGTTAATTGAATAGGTGGCAGTCTCCGCGTCCAGCCGATCGATTACTAAACCAAAAACGCATTAATCGAGTCTAGAGCCGAAGAGATCAATAAAAATAAATCTTATTAGGAACTCATTCCATTACAAACACTTGTTGAACATCATCAAGTTCACAAGCTGTTAACAAGAGTCCTACGCATTATCCTTGTGATTTTGCCAGAACATCCGAGTGATACTTAAGTATTCACCGTGAAGATGGAAATCCTGCTTGAGCCAACATCAAACAAGCTCTTGGTAGGTGACTTGTGCGATTCTATATGAATCAAACTTGTGTCAACTGGAAAGAAACGATGGTGCAATTCTATGTGAATCAAACTTGTTCCAGTAAAATGAATTGACGACTCAATCAGAAAGATAGTAACTATCTGATTCACTCATATCGTGTTGTCTGCTTTGAGACGTTCCAGTATTGAGAACAAGCAAGTACAATGAATCTAATGCATCCACGTTAGAGGATCTAACACTTTGAGCTAGAATACCTCTGTCAGGAGGTTCTTCTAAAATAAACCGACTATCACAGGTACAATATTAATTACATGTAGAAAATGGTCCTCACGCGAGGAGTCCCCGGATGTTTAATGTAACCAAAACCTCGACGAAAGACCAAAGCCATAATCGTCCATAAACCTTGATGGTTTATTACTAAACTAACATTTAAATGCAGGTACAAACGACGGTGTTGCAGCCTCATTCTAGCAGAGTCGGCTTCATTACCACATGCTCATGCTCAAACTACAAAGACATACTATAAGCATCAAGATTTAAGAATTAAGAAAGCTCAAATATTAAAGACAAAGACTTTCGTAAACTCTGATAAACAAGATCTTCCTTTAAGATATCAAGTCTATCTAGGGAGATTGTTAACAAACTTTCAAGATGATGCAAAGTATGAGCATGTTGGTCAAGACACAAGATAGCAAGGTGGCAAAGACGATCAAGACAAACAAGGAAAAGATTTAAAGATCTCAGAATTAAAGTCAAAGTCAAAAAGAAAAGGCTCAAGATCAAAGATCACACAACATGAAGGAACAAGCCTACAACAAAGATAAATACTAAGAACAAGACTTAAGAACTTAATGTCAAAGCAATCTCAAGAAGTCCAAGACTATGTTATGACTGTGAACATGGAAGCTCGGAATCCATCAGAAACCAAGCTTCGGGGGAGATTGTTAGCCTCAAAATATTGAGTCGAACAAGGAAGCTCGGTCACTCAACGAGGAAGCTTCGGTCTTTAATTAATTATATGTTGTAATAGGCTAGAAAGGTTAAACGGGCTCATTTATGTAATCTAATCTGTCACGTGTTATGGGCTAAAGCCCAAGTAAACCCAAGTAATCCCGAGCCCGGCCCATAGAAAGCCCATAGGTATGTAAGCCTCGTGGTGCAAGTATAAATACCCCTCTCCAAGTGTGAAGAGGGTGTTGGTTCATTTATATTTTCTTACATAAGTAATCAACCATCTTATTTTCTCTCTACTTTCTCTCTCTTGTTTCTCTCTCTAAAATTCTTTCATATCTCATCTTATTTTTCTTGTATCAATGGTGAAGTGAAGGGGGTTACGGGTTCTGACATCTTTGTTGAATCTATGATGAATGTTATATGTTTTGTTACTCTGATCATAGAGTAGTAATCTTATGTTTGTTTGGGCATATTGTGATCTTTGATATGGAGCGTTTGGATATGTGTTTATTGAAATGGTTAAACATGATTTTCTAAGTGTAAAGGCCGAAAGGATACTTGTAAACTTATGTTTTATCATTCACTTGCTATATTGATTATAATAACTTATAAAGGCCGAGAGGATTTGTTGTTATTAATCGATATATTCACTAGTTATATTTAAAGGCCGAAAGGATTTATAACTTGTGATATCTTTATTCTCCAAATTTATAAACACTATCCTAAATATTTCATTATCCTAGTGATCATTGCCTAAACAAACATGCTTTAATCATCATTTTATCCGATATATGCACGATTTGGTTAATTTGATCCATGACAATTTTAGCCTTAGCACCTTAATTACAAACTGTGAAAACTTCAATTCCCGTGGAACGACCTGGTCTTACCTAATAGGCTAATACTATATTACACTCGAATAGGGTATACTTGCCCGAATGTCGTGTTTTTAGTCAAAATCAGTATTTCTAGTTATTATAAATTTAAAACTTGTAAAAAACACAAATCAGAGAGATGATAGGTTGCAATGAATGTAAGGCTCATTTAAGAGCATTCATACCAGGCAGAAAAGTGCGCCGCACTATTTTGAATTATGCGGCGTACTTTGAGCATTTCCAGCACTTGGCCTTTTTTAAAGCTGTGGATAATTGAATTCTCTTCGCGTGGCCGGCAGAATCGCGTCACACGAAGTTCATATGACTGAGTTATGACCAAAATAGTGAACAGGTGTCGAGAAGCTTTGAGTTTGAGTTTACTTCTTTGTTTAAGCTTCAATTCTTCTTTCGTTTTCTTCCACGACACGGACCATGAACCTACAATAGCAAATATACTCGATTAAGTATCGAAAGTTCTCATTATTAACCTAAATAGATATATAAAAGCATTGATAACGCATGTAGAAATATGTATAAAATGAGCGTTATCACTAAGTAAAAGCAAAAGGAGTTACAAAATGCTTGGGGTTTTATTTTAGTTCCATTGATACTTATGTCTTCTGAGTTTCCACTTGGAAGATTAAAGGCCCTTAAGTTTTCCTATTTATATATAAGATGTGGTATAAGGTATTGTATCATACTTACATATTTAGTTTGTTACTCTTATTTGGTATCCATGGGTCTTTTTTTATATTGGATAAGTTAACGGAGGTCGCTGAATCCCCTCAATTGCCAAATAATATGGAGGTGGTGTCCGTTCGAGGGCGCGGTGAATATGAATCTTTTGTTGGGTAGATGCGCGATCTTTGTGTTTCACTTAGGATTTCATTAAATAAGAAGCGTAGGTTTGTAGCCGAGTTGGAGGCGTTGAGAGAGCAGGGATATGTAGCGAGGCCTTTGGAGCACATGAGAGAGATTGTTGCTCGTGATTCTGTGACGCTCAGGGATTTGGAACAACTACTGGCTCGTGCTCAGGTCGAGGCGGGTCTGAAGGCTGGTTATGTGGCTGATATGGAAGCAAAGGAGTAGGCTTTCATAAGTCTTGTTGTTTTGTTTGATCTGTCCTGATTATGGGTGATCAATTTTGTTTAGGTTGAATAACGTTTGTAATGGGTTGGTTGTCGTTATGTAATGATGTTCTAGGTTTACGAATAAATAAGACTATGGTGTTGAGATGTTTACATGTTAAAATTTCCTATAATGCCAGAATGTTTTAAATGGAATGTAGTATATCGTTATCATATTACGTATACAGTTGAGTGTGCTTTTTATATAATGGTATTGAGTGTTCTGGGTTAGTTCAATTTGTGTTTGAAGTGCCTTGTTGTGTTCTGATTTATGGAGGTCATTGGGTGTGTCATTTTGATTTCTGGCTTCAATCGAAGGGGACTGGTATGTGGCGGCTTTATGCAGGTTAATGGGGTTTTGGATTTGGTATTCTGAAGTTGTGTTAGCAGCAATGGTTTGCCGTGTGCAAATCTATTGCAATACCGTTTTGCGCTTGGAAATGTGCTTTTGTTTATTTAAGCGTTTGTAGCATTAATATTGTAATGTATAGGAGATGTCATTCGGTACTTTATATTAAGTTGCTTTTAATAAATACGTACGTTTGGGTTAGGTGTCTACAAATTGTACCATAATAGTGAACAATGTCTGAATTTATGATGGCTTTGCAATGGTTTTAATTTTCTGATATGTGAAATTGGGTTTGGAACGTTTATCGTTCTTTGATATGTGAAGTTTCATCTGTATTTGGATTTTGGTTATGAATGTTTCCCACCCCTTAGGGGGTTGTTGTGTAGCTAGCTTGATTTGATTGTTTGGTAAATTACTCAATGCATCATGTAGTTTTTGTTTTATATTTTAATTGGGGTTGTCCGCATAAAAGTCATATGTCATTCACAGGGCCTGAATTGGTCGATTAATTAATAGTGTTAAGCAATATGATTGTAGGGTGCGTCTTAATATGATTACCGATTTGATGGGTGTGTTTGGCATTCTTGTTATTCATATTTGGAACCTGATTTTACATATACAGGGTGACCAAGAAGTCTTGCAGCCGAGTATGAGTAACTCTTATGCGCATTGTTTTGAATTCGGTGTGGCATGCTTAAATAGCAGGCTCACATGCCTGTGAGATAATTGTTGCTGTCATTTTATTATGCGTAGTTTTAGACGCGTGAAAATGAGTAACAAAGCTGTACCATTTTTTGTTCTGCATATTTAGTGGGACGGGCGGATCATCCAAGAGGTATGCTTCGTTGTCAATCTTGTAGCTTATGGCTTGTATGAAAAAGAAAATTGAAAAGTATATCTCACTTCATTTATACCAAACCATATAATAAAAAGTAATAATTACAAAGCGCAAAAGGGGTTGCTTTATTTGATTGTGGGTTGTGATTAATTTTTCCACTCATTATTGGTACTGAATGTCTTTTTGTCAGTGGTCTGGCAAAGGATTTAGAACTTACGCTCGTTATAGACTAATGATTATATTGTAAATATATTAAGCAGGATGATCCCCCCACTTAATATATATAAATATAATATATAATAAAATAAATATATAATATAAATATATAATAAGGATAAGATCAATAATAGAGAGATAAGTATTCTGTAAGGCTTTTAAAAGGAAATCTGCTTTTAACCAAAGCAAAACCCAAATAAAACTTTCCGGGTCGTGTCCCGACGAGGTGTGAATTGAGAATCGGGATTAAGTTCGTGATCACGTTTTTGAATGATTCAATGATTCTTTGGTTTGGATTCTATTTCTACAATTTAAAATGCAAAAAACCAATAAAAGAAACCCTAAAACGAAAGCAATTTAAGCTAAAACACTAAAAACGATAACAGGATTCAAACCCCGTTCTTTAAAAACTAAATTCTACAAATTTAACCTCTACTAAAAGCAACAATTAATTTTTTACACAATCTTAATGATAAAGAAAATTTTAAAAAAAAGAATTATCTTTTTTTTGGACTTTTTATAAAAAAAATTATGGAAATTAAAAACTGTTTTTAATCTATTAATCTAAATTAAATATTAAAAATACTAAACTATTTATAAAAAATCTGAAAAAATCACGAAAAGTTCTTTGGACAGTGCTAAATCTAAGAAAAATAAAAAAAGTGAAACAGCTTATCCAAATAAGCTGTTAATAAGCCGAAAAGGACTTATAGCTTAAATGGGCTAAATGACTTTAAATAATAACTAAGGCAAATTATAAATGAAAAAGTCCCCAGGGCAGTTGGTTGTGTGGTGTGTGTTAAAAACGTTGGTTGAGGTTGGTGAGGTCCAGGGCTTGAGCCTTGCTCACCCTAGACTTCCCAATTTCCCAATGTTTTTTTATTTGCCAAATTTTTTTTACAAACTTGTTTAAAAGCTCAAAACAATAACTTTTTGTAAAAACACTTTTTATTAAAAGCTCAAATAAGCCATAAATAAGCTAAAAAGAGTGACAGAATTGGCTTTTTACACTAATTCTACAAAAGCTAAACTGTTGGCATTTTTTAGACTAAATGAGCATTCATAACAACAAATAAGCTAAAAATATACTATACCCTAGCCCTAATAAGCACCTAGGAACTAAAATAAGCAAAGAAAATAAGCTAAACCTAGCTCAAAGGACAGAATTACCTAAAAGGCTTTTAAACTTAAGATGTTAAGCTAAATTTTCTAATAAGCTTAAATAAGCTCTACCCTAGGCTAAATAAGCTAACTATGACAAAAACCTAACCTCTTAAGCAGATCAAAGAAAATTTTAAGCAATCCTAACAAACCATAAGCTCAAATAAGCAAATAAGCTATTTGGCCAAACTGTTAACCAAACAGCCTATAAATGCACTTTTGAGCTTATTTTTAAGCAAGTAGATGGATCCTTATGGATTAGTGGCTTATACCACTGAAAAGCTTGTCCTACAAGCTTTTAAAATCAACAAAGAAATATGAGTTTGAAACTCAAATAAGCTACTAAAAGGGCTTATAAAAATGGCTGTGACACTCAGTATGTACTGATTAAAATCAGTATGTGCTGAGTCTTGTTTTAAGCTTTAATGGCTTTTGCAGCCCACTTTTTAAGCTAGTAAATAAACTCTAAACCTTAAAATAAGCTAAAACAGATAAAGATCACCAACCAATGAGCTTATTTGCTTAAATTCAGATTCTAAAAACCATTTTTACTAACCTAAATTTGAGATTAAAAAGAACTTATACTCTGAAAAGAAAACTAAGACAACTATGACAGATTTAAGCTAAAGCACAAATGCAAATGCACACTTAAATAACTCCTATCCTACTGCATTTTAACACCAAATGGAAGCCTAAAAACAACCTTACAACAATTTTTAGCAAAGATCAAATAAAAACAGTTTGAAAAGATTTAAAAACCACAGATTTGGAAATCTTATAGAAAATGCCTTAAAACTTTGAATTTCCACTTTAAAAACTTTTAAAACAGATTAAAATGACCTAAAAGAGCTTGGTAAAGTTAGATTTATGACCCAAACCAGTTTTAAAACCATTTTGACCCATTTTATACCTTATCCCAAACACTCCTTTAAAACTTGAAAAACAAATTTTAAGCTAAACCAGACTAAGAGAGCTTATAAAAACTTAAAACAGGTTTAATATAAGATAAACTAAAGATAAATAAGCACTCATAACACAGAAATAAGCACTTAACATAAGCTAACAAGATAAGCAGTATGAAAAGCTAAACTAGCAGTATTAACTAAAAACTTGAACAAATGAAATTTAAACATCAAGGAAGCATAAATAAGCATTAAACATGAATAATAAGCAACAATAAGCAGTAATAAGCAGTTGAACAGTAAATAAGCTAAAAAAATGGAAAATGAGGACTTACAAATCCCTTGCTCAAAACAGGGATAAAAGGGCTCTTAGAGAGCTCATCTACAAGTTCTAGCTTGTGTAAAACAAGCTAGTAAAACCCCTATAAGCCCTTCTTTTTCTGGCTTATCTTCCGAATGAGTTTTTGAGTATTTTTGTAAAAATGGCTTAAACACTATAAGTTATGGAAAAACTTATAGTGCTTAAGTAAAAACAGCTTAAGTAAGTAGTAAAACAGATTATGAGAGCTTAACAAATACTTTTTAAACCATAAATAGGATTAATATTAAAAACATAATTTAACAATAAAACTTAGATTTTTATTAACTTAAATAAAACAGTACAAAACTTTTAAAAACAAGTACAATAAACTAATGTAAGCTGAAAACTAAAACTTAAAAACTAGATGCCCAAAGGCTTACAATGAGGCCCTATTTATAGAAAAGTTAACTGTCTTGGGTCTTCATGTGTGTTACTTCTGTGAGTGAACTCAAGAGGTGTGTTTGTTGTGTGAGTGACTTCAAATCATCATCATAGCCGTCAATCTTGAGTGTTCACCAAGTAGTATGATCTTAGCCCTTTATCCTTTGTTATTGCTCATCAGCCAATAAGAGTTTATAGGATTGCCATGGTGGATTTGGTTGTTTATGAAGTGGGGTTGAGGGGGAAAATGATGTTTTGGGGTAAAGAGTTAAAGGAAAACGACAGGGATGATTAATAGTATTATTGACGGGAAAGTGGATTTGGGTAATGTGCATTTGATTGGGGTAACGGGGTTATACTCTGTTTTTGTCATATGTTTGCATCGTTAGTCCTTTTAGACTAACAATGTTAGTCCTTAAGGACTAACGATGAAAATGGGGTAAAGGGTTTATGTTTAATGGGCGTTATGTGTATTTGGGCCTTAGGGTTTGGGCCGGTTATCATAAAATGGGTTTAAAAGGGTTTAATAAGACTTAAGTCTTAAAAGTCTTGTACATAAATGCTTAATGGGCTGACCCGGCCCATTAAATGGGTACGGGTGGGCCCATTGAGTATCTCTTCGGTATCGGCCTCGTCTTTGACTTTTGACTTTGACTTGGTTGACTTTGACTTTGACTTTGACTTTTTACGCTTTTCCATTTCGTGCTCGGTTTTGTCCGTTTTGCTTGATTTTTGTCCTTTAGTGAATATCCAAAACCTACACAACATAAATAGCAAAACACACATATTTTGCGCATTTTATGTCTATTTTTGGTCATTTAGGCTCGTTTTTATAGGTAAATGGTATGTGTAATTAAGCACATACCAAAATCCCCCATACTAAATTATTGTCGTGTCTTCACGCAATGCCATAAGTAAACACTTAAGAAAACTAAGAGTCTCAATCCCCCTCGACTAATTACCTCGGAAAGTAGCTAAGTGTTCATCAAAGGGAATTAAAGACTCTTAAGTTTGGAAAAGCCCCGTTTTGACCATTTTTAATTATTCACACTTATTCCTTCACATATTTTTGTATTTTTCCATTTTCTCATTTTTTTATATTTTTCTTCTTAAGCAACTAACTAACATGTTTGACTTTTGTTATTTTCATAACTTTTAGGGTCATAGAACAAGACGCACTTTAATCCTAAAATGCCCAAAAAGATAAATTCATCGTCCTCGACTTTTCACTTATTCCAAACCAAGCTTAAAACGAAATCACCGTTAAATATAAGTTAAGATGCTAACACTACTCATACTTGTAACTTGTGAACTTTTCGCTCCCGGTAATTATTATATCTTAGGTGAATGTGCTTATTTCGAATTTCAACCATGGATCAACGTTTTGCAAAATTTCTATGCTTCACGTTAGTTTGAAGGCGAGATCATCCCATGTAGCGTCTTTCGTCTCGGCACATCCCAACCTTGCGGCTATGTGACCAGGCTTTTGACACCCCACAGAGACTAGTATCGGGACTCACGGACCTTTGGTTTCAAAGACTCTTAGGTTTCTCGTTTATACATAAAATCACAACTTAAAACGAAATAGTCTTAGTTCAAAAGCATATTTAAATTTAAGAAAAATAGATTTTCCCTATATTTATTAATTCATGTGTACTACACTTAATATAATTACACATCCAATAAACTAATGAAATCCTCGACCTTTTAAAAGGCTGCAACATCGGTTGTGAGCCGGCAAGATGCAGCAAACTTTTATCAGTCTCGGATAATTACTATGTGCCTTATTTAGAAGACTACAACATCGGTTGTGAGCCGGTAAGATGCAGTAAACTTTTATCAGCCCACAGTTTTTATTATTATTGTTACGTCATTTTTCAGGCTTTTTTTTAACATATAATACCACGATATAGAGAAAATTTCTTTTTAGAAAATTTAAGTATAAATTTGAACTAAAATTGTTGATATCGACTATACTTCAAAAATTGTTGATTTAAGTTTAATTTCGAAGAGAGCACGTATTATTAGTCCGGTTAGAAGCTTATGGGAGAGAAAAGCCACAAACTACACTTATGAGCTCTTAAGATTTCCAACTAATCCTTGTTTAGCATCTAACTCATAATTAACTCTATCATTTCTCGTTCTTCGCAAAGATCCGCGAATGCTTAGTCTAAAAGTTAAGGGACAAGCTAGAGCTCAACACGCTCGATCGAGTCAAAATTTATTCTTATTCTACCCAGCAGGAAAGTCAAAATTGTGACAAAACACTTATTTTATTTTTGAAAATTTTTAATTTTTTTCATTTTTTTGGTATTTTGGTGGTAAAAACGAGATTACGTGAAAACAACGACTGCAGGCACAATCAAATCGATAGATCCCCCCATACTAGAACTAAACATTGTCCTCAATGTTTTAAGAAGGGTCTCTACGTAAATCCTAAGCCGTTTATTAAGTCTCAGATAAACGAGGCGATAAGATTAAGATATTGGATCTCCTCATAAATGGAAGCTGAGGATGTGAAGCTCGAGTGAACGAAGGACTAAACCATAAGCACGAGAGGCTTCAAAAATCCGAGCAATCCTGGACATACAACAAAACACAAAGCACGGAAAATGGAAGAGGCGAACTTCCTCACAACACACTTATTCATTACTACTATTATAATTAGGATAAGCATGGGTTGCCACCCACGAAGCGCTTGCGTATTGTTAAACCCGAAGTCAACAAGCTCGATCGAACCTCGAATTCATTGGTCCATGGGGAAGCAAGTGGAAGATAAAATCTCCATAGGACTTTCATTCAAGTGGTTTGGATAAATATTGAATTTCATGAAAGTTCCACTCCGATGAGATACACCCAGCATAAATGAATGATAAATGGAGATGCCGGGGTCAAAAATGGTATCTTCATTCCCGGAGGAGAGAAGATATGGAGGAGCAACGGGATACGTGAGAAAAGAAAGAAAGATCCACACAACATAAGCTAAGAGAGGAGATTGGTCATCCTCGAATGGTAAATTTACATTTGTCGTAGAAGAAACGTTCTCACGAATCCCAAGGTCAATAGAAGTCAAATCTCCCGGATCGGGCTCACTCTTAAAATAAACACATTCATGATCCGGAAGAGAAATATCAGCATAAATAGTGGTACTGCCACTATTCTTCTCTTCAATATCAAATTTAAAAGTTTCAAGCTCAGGAGTTGTTTCAAATTTTTCCAAGAATGAGTCACCATCCTCAAGGGATAGTAAACTGATCCAAATAGAATCCATAGTGAAATCCCCCGATCGGGTTCACTATCACGAAAGAATGCTTCAAATCTGGATGAGATAAAATCAGTTATAGAGTTTTGGGATTGCCACTACTTTTCTCTTCTAATTTAAAGCATAAAGTCTCAGACTTGGGTAAAGAATTATAATTAATGTTGGTCTCCTCCAGGAAAGAGTTAGGAGATGTGGAGGGAGACTTGGTCACAAAATTAGAAGATGGACTGGGATTGTCTTTTAACGCTTCGATCTTAGCAATGAAAAGATTGATTTTCGATAACTTTTCATAAAGTACATCGTCCTCAAGCTCTCCATCTTCCGAGTGAAAATCCTTCACCTCCTATAAGCTTATGAGCTCAGAATGGGGAGGTGATGCCTCAACATAATCGATGTTGTCAATAGAGAAAGAATCGTCATCAATCGAAGTAGAATCATCGTTAGAATCAGAGAAATCCTCAAATTGATCTTTTGAAATGTCAAGAGGCGGAGAATTATCACGAAAAGGCACATAACACATTTTGTCGGAAATACCCTCGGACTCACTTGGGATTGAGACAAGGTCCTCAACACTAGACTTTATTACTTCATCCGATTCTATTGCTGGAATAATGTCAAGATGCTCGTCCCCCCATACTTAGAGAGTTATCGGGCAACTCGGTTGATAAAACGGGTGTGATTGCAACATACGAAGGAAGTTCAGAAATAACGTCACTCAATGGAATAGAACTTTCCTCGTCATCGTCATCATCTAGTAAAATAAAAATTGAACCGTTTGCGAAGTTCTAACATAAGATGCATGCCTCTTTTTGCAGAAGCTCTTTCCTTTTTCTAATTTTATACTCTTTCATTGAATTTCTGTTTAAAGCTATCATTCTTAATTTTCACATTCCTTCTTTACTGATATCTTTTCTATCATTACGATATCTTTAAACTTGTAAGTCATTAATTTTAAATTTTTCATCTCATATAAATAATGTTGTTTTTTCTTCAAGATCTCCATTCTTGGATACTCATTTCTTAAGGATGTGATTGATCGATATTAGCCGCTCGTTCCTCTGCGAGTAATTCTCCAATAGTTTTCTCATGAGGAGGTTGATGAATGACGGAATACTGCGGGGGTTGAAAGTGGTCAAAACCGGAATAATTAGACTCATAACAAACATTGGGCTCATAATAATTCATTGGTTAACATTGAAAAGTCTCATGAGGACCTCCGCAATTTTCACAACAAGGTTTGTAGAAGATCACTTGTTGACATTGAAAAGTCTCATGCGGGCCCCCACAACGGGTAATCAATTATAGTGTTGTGTAATCATGAAATTTTAGGGAAATAAAGTCTTGATTGTAACACGGTTCCGGATTATAGATAAACGAAACTTGAGGTGGAAAATTGTAACCATAATGAGCATCGTTCCTATAAAACTCACAAGAATACGTCGGGGGTTGCGGAGGTAGGTTGAAAACGTTAGGAGAATCATCAACAAAATTAGGTTTTGAAACATAAGGTAATAAATTTCCTTCTCCAGAATAGCATGTCAGATCAAAACTTGGAAAAGTTTGTGGTAGTTCATCAACGGTTTGATTGTTGCATGGTTCTGGATTATAGATAATCGGAAAAAAAATATTGCGTTGGATAAATGATAACCATTAATGAAGCACGTTACCACAGACTTGCAGTTCATTGTTGACAAACAGTACCGTCTAAACGAATCCACCACACCCGTAAACTACACAATGGTGGTCAATATGTGGAGGCCTTTGTGAAGAAATTTTTAACAGGGGGTCTGATTGGGACGATGGCTCATGGAAGTGCATTAACAACATTAGTTTTGTCATTGGATGACTCGGAAGTGTTTAGAAAGTCTTGGAAAATTTCATCTTCATAACAAATTGTAGACCAAACTTCTTTTAATTCCTTTCGTAATAGAGCACAGTGTCGACAATATAGACCATCAACCGGGTTTCTACACTTGGGACAATTAGGAGGGGGTCATTGAGACGAGTCGGGTGTTTTATTAGGATCACGAACAAACTTGTCTACGAAACCCCCTTTAGAACAACAACGTGATTTATTGTACAAAGCTCCACAAGACGAACATTCTTTAATCGTGTAAATAGGATTCAAACGATAATCGAGTGACGCCATAAGAATTAAACAATATAGAGGGATAAGAAGAAGAATTAAATGAAAAAGAGGTTAAAGGAGATTATTTTTGGTTTTTCGAGTTTTTTAAACAACATATTTTATTAAAGGACAAAATGAGACCGAATAACTTAAACCAATAATCAACTTGCTTCACGGTAGCTCTCTAAAAGAAAAACGCACAAAGGAGCGGAGGAGCAGGAAAGCGCGAAGCTATTAAAAACCTTCTCCTTTCGGGTCGTAGTAAATAAAAATTCCTCGGAACAACCCTCCTTTTACCCCTATTATAGTTTGTTAATTCTTAAAGGATGAGATGTACTTTAACAATGGCACAAATGCAAGTTTTAATCTTTTGTTTGGGAACTTATTATGATAATGCTCAAGTTGAGAGCATTATATTGATGATGGTTTTTATTCTTTATTAAAGACAATGTTTTTATATTTTTTTGATTTTTCTAGTTTTTATCTTATAAAAGAAAATGAAAAATATTTTTGTATTTTTTTTATATTCACAAATAAAACAAATAACTTCACGAGGAAGGATCTTCAAAGCACTAATTGTCAAACGTCGGAACGACAATCGCTTACACTCCTCCCCGGCAGCGGCGCCAAAAATTGATTTCAAACTTTAGGTATATATAAATAATAGTACTACTTATATTAACCAAACCAAATCAAGTGACCCTTGAAAATAATAGAGAGATAATTATTCCGTAATGCTTTTAAAAGAGGAAATCACTTTTATCCAAAGCAAAATCCCTAAAAAACCTTCCCGGGTCGTTTCCCGCCGAGGCGTGAATTGAAAATCGTGATTTAAGTTCGTGATCGCGTTTTTGAATTATTTGAAAGTTTTTAGTTTGGATTCTAATTCTACTAAAAATAAGCAAAAACAAGTAAATGAAAACCTAAAACGAAAGCAATTTAAGTTAAAAACCTAAAAACGATAACGGGATGTAAATTTGTTCTTTAAAAAACCAAATTTTATAAATTTAACCCTACGAAAGAAAAAATTAATTTTTCTAAGTCCTAAATGATAAAAGAAAATTTTCTAAAAAAGAATTATATTTTTTTGTCTTTTATTTAATTTATTATGAATTAGAAAATGTTTTTATCTAAATTAAATATTAAAAATACTAAACTATTTATAAAAACTCTAAAAAAATTACAAAAAGTGGCTTGAACTAAGATAATCCTAAGAAAAACATAATGGTGAACACAGCTTATCAAATAAGCTACGAAATAAGCCGAAAAGGCTTATAAGCTAACTGGCTAAAAAGGTGTTAAAACAATAATGTTTGCAAAAGAAAACGGAAAAGACCCAAGGGCGCTAGTGGTTGTGTGTGGTGTGTATAAAGCGTTGGTTGAGGTTGGTGAGGTCCAGGGTTCGAGCCTTGCTCACCCTGGACTTCCTAATTTCCCACGTTTTATTTTTTTTGAAAATTTTCTTTTTGAAAAAGTTTTATAGCTTAAAAATAAGCAACTTTAAAAAAATGACTTTTTATAAAACTTAAAAATAAGCTAGAAAAGAGCTTAAAAAGATGACAGATTTCTTACAAAGCTTTTTTAACACTAAGCCTAAACTGTTTGGCTTTCAAAAACTAAATAAGCTAATGTAAAGACAAAATAAGCTAACACAGACTTAAACATAAACCTAATAAGCACTAAGGCTAAAAAATAAGCAACTAAATTGAGCTAAATTAAGCTTAAATTGACAGAATTAACTAAAGGCTTTTTAAACTAGAAATTCTAAACTAAAAGTACCAATAAGCCCAAATAAGCTCTAACCTAAGATAAATAAGCTAAAAGGGCTTAAAACTAACCTAGTAAGCAGGATTAAGCTTAAATAAGGCAACTCAAATAAGCCAATAAGCTCAAATAAGCAAATAAGCTTTTGGCCAAAATTTTTGACTAAACAGCCTATAGGGCACTTTCAAGCTTATTTTTAAGCTAGTTAGTGGATCCTTATGGCTTAATGGGCCATACCACTGAAAAGCTTGTCCAAAAAGCTTTCTAAATCAGCAAAGAAAAAGGATTTTGAAATTCAAATAAGCTACTAAAAGGGCTTGTGAAAAAGCTGTTTGCACTCAGTGTGCTGAGTTTTTCAAGTCTTTCTTAAAGGACAAAAGGGCTTTTTGCAGGCTCAAAATAAGCTAGAATAAGCTGACTAAAATGCAAAATAAGTTAAAACAGATAAAATCTATACTACAAACTACTTATGCAAACAAATTCAAAACCTAATTCTAACTTTAACTTAACTAAAAGTAAGATTGAAAAGTAGACTTTTTGAAAATTTAAACAAAAACTACTTAGACAGATTTGAGCCAAAGCACAAATGACAAAAAAACTTTAACCTACTGGTTTCTACTGCATTTTGACAACCTAAACAACACCAAAATGACACTTAAAAGCTATTTAAAAAGTCTTAATCAAATAAGCTTTATAAAACTGTTTTGAACCCACAGTTTCAAACACCTTATAGAAAAAACTTAAAAACAAGCTTTCAAACTTAAAAACTCTTAAAAACAGCTTATAATGACTTAAAGAAAGCTTGACAAAGCTGGCTAAGTGACCCAAACAATTGTCTAAACAGTTTTGACCCACTTTGACCCTTAAACCAAATACCCCTTTAAGTTCTCATTAACCATATTTAATCTTAGTTCAAACTGATTTAAGCCAAAGTTTTTAGAGACAGATGATAAAAAAGAAATATTAAGCAAATTCCAAACACAGATAAGTACTTTAAAATAAGCAACTCAAATAAGCAGTACTAAGCTAAAACTAACAGTTTTAAATGTAAACTTAAGCAAATAAAATCTAGACTACAAGAAGGCATAAATAAGCATTAAACATGAATAATAAGCAACAATAAGCAATAATAAGCAATAATAAGCAGATGAACAATAAATAATCTAAAAAATGGAAAATGAGGACTTACAAATCCCTTGCTTAAAACAAGGATAAAAGGGCTCTTGGAGAGCTTATATACAAGCTCTAGCTTGTGTAAAACAAGCTAGTAAAACCCCTATAAGCCCTTCCCTTTCTGGCTTATCTTCCAAATGAGCTTTTTGAGTAAATTTAAGTAAAAATGGACTTAAGCTTTATAAGTTATGGGAAAACTTACAATGCTTAAGTTAACAGCTTAAGTAAGTAGTAAAAAGAGCTTTTGTGAGCTTATAAAACAGTTTTAAAAACATATAATGCATTAACTTAAAAATAGGATTTAAAAAAAAACTTAAATTTTATTAACTTAAAAACAAGAGTACAAGACTTTTTAAAAATAATTTACAATAAACTTAAAAACTTAATATAAGCTAAAAATTAAAAACTAGATACCCCTTAGGGCTTACAATGGTGCCCTGTTTATACTAAAAATTCTAAGTCTTGGTCTTCAATGTCTTGTGCTACTTCACTGAGAGAAACAAGAGGTGTGTTAGTTGTGTGAGTGACTTCAAATCATCATCATAACCGTCCATCTTGAGTGTTCACCAAGTAGTTTGATCTTAGCCCTTCATCCTTTGTCATTGTCCCATCAACGAATGAGGTTTAAGGGGATTGCCAAGGTGGAATTGGTGTTTTGTGGTGTGGGGTTTGATTTTGGTTTGTTTGGATGCAGGGGAGATGTCGAGGTAAGGATAGTGACAGATGAATAGTGTTAATGGGGGTTGGCGGGAAAAGGGTTTGTGTGAAGATAATAGGGTTAATCCCCTGTTTTTGGTAAGTTATTGCATCGTTAGTCCTTTTAGACTAACAATGTTAGTCCTTGAGTACTAACGATGTAAAGGGTTTATAGGGTTAACAGCTGTTAAGTGGGTTTTGGGCTTAGTAATTGGGTCGGGTAAGAAAGGGTTTTGGATTTGGACTTTAATAAGTCTTAAGGCCTATAAATTTTGTAAATCAATGCTAAATGGGCTGACCCGGCCCATTAAATGGGTACGGGTTGGCCCATTTAAGATTTATTCGGATCTGGCTTTGTCTTTGACTCTGAATTTTGTAGACTTTGACTTTGACTTTTGTACGCTCTTTCCATTCCGTGCTCGGTTTTGTCAAATTTGGCTTCGTTTTTGTCCTTTTTGTTGATATCCGTTTCCTGCACAATATAAATGCAAAACACACAAATACAATGTATTTTTTGTATGTTTTTGGTCTTTTAAGTCCGTTTTATTAGGTCAAATGTATGTGTATCTAAGCACATACCAAGGCTGCTAAGTGGAAGGAAGCTATAAAAAGCGAGATTCAGTCTATGTATGACAACCAAGTTTGGAATTTGGTTGACACTACACCCAGTCTTAATACGGTGGGATGTAAGTGGATCTTCAAGAAGAAGACAGACATGGATGGGAAAGTACACACTTATAAAGCTAGGTTGGTTGCGAAGGGTTATACTCAAATCGACAGGATTAATTATGAGGAAACCTTCTTACTAGTAGCTAAAATAATGTCAATTAGAATAATGCTTGCCATAGCTGCGTTTCATGATTATCAAATATGCCAGATGGATGTCAAGACCGCTTTAAACTAACAGAGGATGTATTTATGGCACAACTAGAAGGTTTTGAAAATGCAAAGTATCCTAAAAGAGTGTGCAAGCTTCAAAAGGCCATTTATGGACTTAAACAGGCTTCTCGTAGTTGGAATCTCTACTTCCATGAGAAATTCACACAGTTTGGATTTTCTAGAAGCGAAGATGAGTCATGTATATATTTCAAAGTCAGTAGGAGTGTTATAGTCTTCCTGGTATTATATGTGAATGATATACTACTCATAGGAAATGATATCCCAACGTTACAAAGTGTAAAAGGCTGGTTGGGGAAATGTTTTGCTATGAAAGATTTGGGAGATGCATCATATATTCTTGGTATAAAGATTTACAGAGATAGGTTAAAATGTCTTATAGGACTTAGTCAGGACACGTACTTAGATAAAATTTTGAAAAGATTCAAAATGGAGAATTCTAGGAAAGAGAATCTACCCTTACATCATGGCATAAAGGTTAGTAAGGATCTATGTTTGAAAACTGATGAAGAACTTGACAAAATGAGTCGAGTACCATATGCTTCGGCTATAGGATCGATCATGTATGCCATGACGTATACAAGGCCTGATGTCTCCTTTGCTTTGAGCATGGTGAGTCGACATTAGCAGAATCCTAGCGAAGGTCATTGGACAACTGTAAAGAATATTCTTAAGTATTTAAGAAATACTAAAGAAAAGTTCTTAGTTTATGGTGGAGAAGAAAAACTCAGAGTAACTAGTTGTTGTGATGCAAGTTGGCAAACAGATAAAGATGATAGTCGTTCACTGTCTGGTTGGGTATTCTTGTTGAATAGGGGAGCCGTAACATGGAAAAGTTCAAAGAAAGATACAGTGGCGGACTCCACATACGAGTCTGAGTATATTGCAACCTGTGAGGCTTTAAAGGAGAGATAAGTCTAGACACGATGAACATGCTAGGAGCATAGGACTGAAAGATAAAATAAAGTTTTAGTTGTTAGTTTGAATTTGAAACATTATAAGTAATGATTGATATTGTAATGGATTTGGTGATTAAATAATAGAGATTTGTTTATTTGCATGTATGCTACCATTTACTATTGATTGTCATTGTGTTTCATTTTTGCATGTTTAGACTCCACTTCCTGAGTACTTAGTTTACTCAAACCTCTTCAGTCGTTCATACTATAGGAAGTAAGTATTGATTTAAGACTGTCATGGAGTGTTAGTAGATTGTCTATAGAGATTAGACATAGCATATAGAATGTTGCAACACTCATGAGTACTTAATGGGAATTAAGTATAGGAGAAACCCGTACTTAGAGAGATTACTTCATGGATTAATATCACGAGTAATTCTAAGATGATAATATCTTTTATTCTTAAAATAGAGATACATTGAGTTTCTAGTTTTTCAAATATGTTATACTTTAGTTTGTTCAAACGCTGCTCGTAAATGCCAGTTATAAAGGATATGCTAGGTATGACATGATGAGTTGACTAGTTCTATGTATTCAAAGTTTATTTGTTCCTTTTGCCTAAATAGGAAAATGGTATCCATAGGCCCCTCGATGATTAAATGTTGACTTAAATGTGCTAGCCCTAGCCAGGACTAAATTGATGTGTTCAATTCAGTAGTCTTATATAGTCAAATAAATAGAAATCGGGAAACATAAGGTTGAACCTATAGATTGATTAAAATCCATGTCTTATGTTCATACGATATCAGTAGAACAAAGGAATAGTTGATCACTTATCTAAGGGTTGTCTCTAAGATATGATTCAGAGTTCAGCAGTTGCATTGGATGGCACTCTCTGCTTAGTTGATCAGGATTGACTTAGACCAATTATAGTTGATGACTTGTAGTGTCTAAGGTCATAACTAATTGGTAAGATTGTCGTCAAAAGTAGAGTCCTTTTTGGGTTGCCCTCAGTGAACCGTTAAGAGAAATAATAAAGGAGAAATAATATTAATTAGAATTAATATTATATGTATAATTAATTGGTTTATTAATTTATTAATAGTTGGTAAATTAATTAGAAGCTAATTATAATGAAGCTTGGGCAGAATATGAACTAATACAAAGTGTATTGAGTTTAACGGGTCGGGAAGACCCAAATGGGGCCCATGGGATGCTTTTAGGGTATCCCACATCCCCCAAAGAGGCATCCTAACCCCCTCCCTTTCAATATAAATAGAGGGGTGTGCCAAGGCTTTATTTGCTCATTCTCTTTTTCTGATTCCTACTCTTTGTAAGAGTCTTTCGTGTAACGGGACCCTAGGAGTTTGAATTCTTTTCTCTTTGGTTCGTGGGTGTGAGCTATTAGAGGTACTATCGTTTGGGTACTTGCCTCTAAGTTCGACCAAGGTGGTTTGCGTGTAAAAAATTCGATTTTCTCAAAGGTTAGTATTTTTCTTATTTATTTAATTATTTATTTATTTCTTTTAAGTTGCTTTTATTATTAGGTTGAGATCCTTTAGGGTTTAGTTCCCTTCTTGCCCTAGATTAATTATTATTTCTGCTTTGTGTTAATCTAGTTAGGGTATAGAAAACCCACCAGTAACACCATTGTCAGTACATGCATTTTAAAGTTAGTGATAAACATATATGGATGAATATGGCTTTGTTATTCGTCACGGTTCGGTAACATTAACCTCCGGTTCCGTAAGAACCGTTTTATAGTATAAATACTGTACATGTGATCAGGTAGATTCAATTTAAGAAGAATCTCCTTGACAGAGTTTCCAGCTCAAAGTGTTAGATCCTCTAACGCAGATGCATTAGATTCACCGTACTTGCTTGTTCTCATTACCGGAACGTCTCAAAGCAGACAACACGGTAAGAGTCAATCAGATAGTTACTATCTTTCTGGTTGAGTCGTCAATTCATTTACTAGACCATTGTCGATATCCAGGTGACACAATCTTGATTCATTTAGAATCTCGTAAGTCACCTACCGCAAAGCTGTTTGATGTTGACTCTGGAACGATTTCAATTCGTCACTATGAATACTACAGAGTATCACTCTGAATGTTCTGGCAGAATTACAAGGATAATGCGTAGGACTCTTATTAACAGCTTGTGAACTTAATGGTGTTCAACAAGTGTTTGTCATGGAATGTGTCCTAATGAGATTTATAGATTGATCTCTTAGCTCTAGACTCGATTAATGCGTTTTGGTTTTAGTAATCGAAGGCTTGAGCATACTGCCACCTATTCAGTATCAACAATCTCAGAGTGAGATGTCAATAGATAACGTGTGTATCTCCGTGACAAATGAGACAAGTATCTGCTAAGAGAAACTTGAATGGCTGGGAAGGGTTTTGCAGTACATCACTGGGTCCATGATGTCTTGTTTTCAATACCAGAATTCATCTTAGTGAAAACCAATAGCATATGTATTGACCCGGTTTCTGCCTAAAGTTGTGTGGAAGGCTTCTTTCTTTTCACCCTTTATCCATACATTTCTTTTTAATTCTTCAACTACTTTAATACTTACCAAGACGTCATTACTAACACCTTGTTGTGATTGTTCCAGTGTTAACTCATGTCTTAGTCGGCATTATTCCCGTTTCTCATTCATCTCAAAATCATACCTAAGGACTGCTATTTCTAACTATGGGATGTCCTTAGGTAGATCCCTCCGGTTCTGGGTAGATCATAGGACTAACACCTAACCTAACCACCTTATGACTTCAAAATCATCATGAAATTAATAGGTTGTTGGGTATTTGATCGTAACCATAAAACCAAGTTTGAAAAAATCAATCAAAGTGTTTGATAAAATATAAAAACGTTTAACACTTTGAGAGATTCATTCTTTTGAAATGCCCCCCCTACACATGTGCATCGATATTCGAAATTGTTTCCCACATGGAGGAAAGAGTTATGCGCTTAGATTCTTAAAGATCACATTTTTCTCGATCATATTTTAATCACATTTTCTTCTCATATGGAAATAACTAATCTTTTAGTATTTTCATATCAATTGATTAAAATTTGAGACATTAAAATGTTTCATGAGGAGAAAAATGTTGACACCTACACAGCATGAATTTATGAAACTTTTTCTTTAGCTCCCCCTTAATTTCCACATATGACACCAATTGAGAGAATAGGATTATGACTTTGTAAATTCCATGTGAAATTAAGTTTGAGCTACTTGTATATGTTTTAACAAAATGAGTGTTTAAATATTATTGACATTTAACATCTTTCATTTGTTTAAACATTTTGAAATGTTTTAGACACACAAAGTAGACATGTGAGTATGTGTCTAAAAGCATTAAAACTTGATTTTAAAAGCTCCCCCTCAAAATAGATTCACTTATTGAAAATGATTCGACTTTTGAAAGATTCATGAGGAGGGAGTGTCGAACACACAATTTCAAAAGATTTTGAAAAACCTTTTGAGAAATTCTTGAAAGGTTGTGTTCAACGGTTTTGAAAACCAATGTTACTTGAGCTCTAAAGACTTTGAATGTCTTTTAATTGACGGTTTATGTCAGCTCAAGTCCAAGAAGTTGTTATCTTCTCGTTATGAGGATAAATGTACATAAATGAACACTTTCCTTTATTTGAGGTCCGAGTTACAGTCTGAAGTAATTGTAAGTCATTTAGAAAATAGAAATGACATGTTTTGAAACTTTTAAACTCTTGCTCGAACTTCATTTACACACCCATGTCAATGTTAATCAACATTTCTAGGTACATAAATGTTATCGATTCCAAGAGGCATGTCGAGAAGATTCTTTTTGGTATTTTTGAAATTTTCTATTTTTGTATTTGGTTTTTGAGATTTTATAATTTTGTATTTTTCTTCTTTTTTGAAATTTAATATTTTTGTATTTTCTTTTTCAAAAATATTTTCTAACATAATTAAAAATGGAATGTTTATACAAAGAAGTCAAGGATAAGATGTTTCCATTAGATGAACCCTGTGAGGAAATGGGTTCTGAAGCTGTTGAAGTACCTACACTCAAAGATGAAGAGTTTGCACAAATAGTAGTGTTAGGATTATGTGTTTTCTTTCCTAATAGTGAAGCACTATCATTCGTGTTATAGTAGGTTTCAATGGACTTTTTAGTGGGAATCCACTTAAGACCAACATAAGTAAAGATTTTACCTATTGGTTTTCATGTAAGACCAAACCTAGGAGGCGTTGTTTTTAGATACACAGCGGAAGACTTATTTGGAGAAAACTTTTGTCATATGGGGATCTGTCTGTCATGTTTCTTAGAATCACTTTTCTTTTCTACGGGTATATATCTCTTTGTTGTCTTATAGGATTGTGCATTCTTTTTCTGTGCATAGGCACGAGATTTTACCTTAGAGAGGTATTTTAAGATGCATTCATCATGATTTGCACTGTAAATGCACTTTTTGCATGTAGGACATGCCAAGTCTTTTGACTTCAAGAAAGTCTTTTGATTCCTAGGTGGTTCTACTATGTTAACAGTTCTATGCGATACACGACTACTCATGGATGGTGGCTAATTCCTAGGTTGTTGATTAAAGTTCCTAGGTTATGGTTTATTACCATTAGTAGTGTTTGGTAATCTAGCAGATTATTACACACTAGGTTTGGTATTCAAAGCTTTGTCTTTCTGAAGTTGTACCGTGTTCTTAGCTTCCTCTAGGTAGTAGTTATGAACCATGTCATTTGAGCATACAGATTCCCTTGGTGACTGAAATGACACCTGCTTTGGTCTATTCCTAGAAGGGACAGGTGCATTCACATCATAAGGCTTAGCAAAAGACGATTTCCTAACTTGAGGCCAAGAGTGTGGAGTGATTGGTTTTGTCAAATTATTAGATACATCAACTTGGGAGGCAGACCGATGTTTTGTAATTTGGGATCATTCAGATTTATACGCAGTTAGTTGTCTTACCACTGGTTAATTTCTGATTGGTTGCAAAGGTGGTTTCTCCAAGATTGATTATTTTTCAAAATTAGTATCCACACCCTTTCCTTTGATCTTCTCAATAAATTTCTTTAACTTACTTATGGCAATGTTCTTGTATTGCAATTGGGCTTTCAAATCTTGTATTTCATGATATTATTCACGTTTTAGAAATACAGTTGATTCGTTTTGTTTGCAAACTGTGTCATTTTTCATTTGTTCTTGACATTGTTGCAAAGCAAGTTCAATAGAAATCAAGTGATGTTCTAATTTAGCAAAACTTCGTGAAAGTTCATTATAAACTTCTTTACAAACAGTTTTAGTTTGTTTAGAAAGCTTTTCTGCAAGACATTCACATTCTTTAATTTTATGAAGATACAAACATTGCAATTCATTGTAAGCATCGAAATCAGATAAAGAATGCAAATAGGAACACATAACATCTTTTGAAACACACTCTTAGAGAAGTAGATTATATATGTTTGAAAAATCAGCTTTGTCAGATTCAAGTTCATCAATCTCTTTTTCAAGTGATTGGACGTACTCTAAATCTGCAAACATCTCTTGTTTAAGTTCACTTACAAATTTGAAACTATCATTTTGTGTCTTTAGTGCAAGAGGCATCAAACAATTTTTCAAAAGCGAGGTCATATCTTCAGTAGTTGGTGTACGAAATTTATCAAACGTATGTCTTTCCCAAGCTTGATCAACAATTAGTTTGAAGTGATTTATGTTATTAGTTATTACATTATAAGCATGTCTACTCTTTCTTAGTAACTTTCCTGTAGGTAGAAGATCGATGTTTTTAACAATGTTGGGTTTTGGTTTTACAAAAGATTTTCTCTACATTTTCTTTCGAACTTCATTTGCGTATACCAACTGATCAAGATATTCCTGTGAAGGTGGTTTAAAATTTTCATAAAGACTATTTTGTTTTGTGTAGTCATATGGTTTCACTAGGTCTTTATTCTATTTTAATCTACTCTCTTGTTCAAGAGTCAAGGTCTCTTCCCTATCAGGTGCAAATATGTTTACAAGATTAGACGTGTCATATGGGATCTCATACAAACATGGCTTTTCAGATTGAGCTTTCTTGAGGTACATTAGATTTGCAAAAGTTGGTCTTCCATTATATGTTGAACCTTTATGGGCTAACATATGAATGGTTTGAATTGACTGATTTCGTGTATAGACAATTTCATTTAAAAATTTCAATGGCTTTTCCATCGAAATCAATTTTTCAAGATCGTTATCTTCCTTAAGTTTCAAATCCTTTATTACCATGTTTTCCTCTTTAAGAAGACCTTCATACCGTGACTTTGTTAAAAGACTCTGTTTAACTAACTCATCATGTTTCTCTTTGACAACAGAAATTTCATAGGCTTTTAATTTCAAACCTTCTTTTATGTCATGTTCTTTATGAGCTAATACTACTTGAGTTTCTTTTAACTTATGTTCAAGTGTGTCGTTTTTAATTGTACGGTCTTTGAAAGTCTTGTACAAACCTCTTTATCATGTAGTGCAACTAAATATCCATCTCGGGTTTTATTAGACTCCCTAAGAGTTCTATTAGTTTCCTCAAGAGTAGATTTGCACTCTTTCAATTCACGAGTAAGTGTTGTATTTGCATTCCTTAATTGCTTTTGAATATTTTTGTCTTCATTAATATCACATTTTAAATTTGTAATTAAGTCAGCAACCCTAACACGCTCATCTTCATGATCATCAACATTCTGGTCATCCTTGAATTAATTATTACACATATCTGATGTATCAGGTATGGTATTGCTATCAACCTTTTCCTTCAAAGATGTATTATTCATGTTTTCAGGTTACTTAAAATGTTGAGTTTCAATAGCAAACACATTATATTTAGCAGTATATGGTACCTCAGCCATTGGTTATGTGTCATAGGAAGGTCTGATATCCGTATCATCCCCAGAAGTACTTTTGTCATTGCATTCATTCTCTAACCTGCTGCTTTCATCTCCAGATGTGTTGCTTTGATTCTCTAAACTTTAATCATTCCATATGCCAGATATAATCCCACTGCTATCTTTATCTCCCGAACTAGCATCCATGCTTTAACCTCTTGAATCTGCAACTTTCTTTCATTCAACCTTTTCAACCTATTTTGAATCTCCTGTTCATGACGTGCTCTTTCAACAATACATTGCTCAATAGAGTCCATGTTTTGAATTATTATTTCCTTGAAGGTTTGAGCTTCCATTTGAGTGTAGTCTTTAAAGTTCTCTCTTTCGTGACGACCATCATAATGTGAAGGCTCTACTGCTTCTGAATGAACGAACTTGTCAAACCGATCACACTTAGAGCAGACTTGGAATCTTTCTCGTGAAGTGTTTCTTTGTTGAGTTGCCTTTCTAGATTCTGCATGTTTTGAGATAACTCGTTGAAAGTTCTGATGTCATTATTGAAGAGGTGTGAAAAAGCTCGTTGAAACAATGGACAATTAGTGAAGGTCTGTCTCTCGAGATGTTGAGTGGTTGTTTTGAGTGCATTCAATTTGTTCATGGAGTTCTTTTTTAAAATCTTTGCTTGCATTTGCAGTTGTTGTATCTCTTGTTCATCTAAATCCGACCACGAAGATAAAGTATCTTTCGTTTCCATTGTAACATGAATTGTGAAGTGAAAATGATTTGCAGGATCTTAAGTAGGTAAAGTGATTGTTGTTGTAGTTATTTAAGATTCAATTTAATCTCACGGGATCTTACAAGTCTATGATTTAAACCGAGAAAAGAAGCGAGTCTTTCGCGGGATTTTACTAAATCAAGAAGAAACCGTGAAAGTATAATTGTTGTCTTTTAAGTCCGATGTGAAATTAGAATCTCTTAAACAAAAGATATTTTGAACCGAATTTGTGTTGCTTGAGTGAACCGAATTTGAATTTCGATGAACTATACAAATTGAATTTCGGTTGTCTTTTTCAGTTTCAAATTTCGCTACGACACATTTCGCTGTTACACATTTCGTTGTTACACATTTAGCTGTTACCCATTTTGCTGTTACACATTTCGCCTTTTACACATTTCAATGTTACACATTTCACTGTTACACATTTCACCACGAAGAATTGTCACAAATCGCCACTAAGAAGAAATTTTGCAGAGTTTTATTTCGTGTAAATGTAACAAATCGCCACAAAATAGAACCCCTGTAATACACAAATCGCTATCTAGCACAATACACAAATTGCTATAAAGAAAGTACACATTTCGCTACGAAGAAATTGCACATTTCGCTAAAACACATACACATTTCACTAACCTTCAAACACATTTCACTGATCTTCAAACACAAATCACTAACCTTCAAACTTTTCGGAAAAATAATTTTTTAAATCACTTAAAAAACACTTTTGATGAACGATTTGATCCAAGATTTTTGTACTTCTAACTAAATCTAGCCTAAATCTATCATAAAAACATAAACTTTATCATTTTTATCAACAAAAAATTTTCACTTTTTGTTTTGATTTTTGAATAGATTTTTTCAAAAACAAAAATAAGCTAAAAACTAGATAAGCTAGGTGATTAAAAGTATAAAATAAGCAGATTTAAACCTACAAATAAGCTAAAACATCAAAACTATGAAAAGCTTAAAAATAAAAAACCAAACCGTAGCTTTTAAATAAGCTAAAAAATCATGAGCTTATAAGCTTAAAATAAGCTCGAAATAAGCTATGAAAAAAATATCACAACTTATCACCAAACCCACCCCGAAGCGAGGTCTTGAATCCTTCTATCAAGCTTCCATGTTTGACTCAATATTTTGAGGCTAACAGACGTAAAATGACCTGAAAATATAGATTGTCACAGTCTTCCCGTGTTAAAAGAATTTTGTCCCGAAATTCAGGTTGAGTTGCCTTCCAGAGTGGTGTTGTGAAGAGGTGCAGATACTTGTTTCGAAATTGCTCTTCACGTTCCCACGTGAACTTGGGACCTCTTCTAGAGTTTCATTAAACCTTGACTATAAGAATACGACTTTACTTCAACCGTTTGACCTCTCGGTCCATAATCTCCAAGGGTTCATCAACGGAATGTAGCTTGTCATCAATTTGGATCTCATCCAACGAGATTATGAGTGATTCATCGGATGATGCGTAAATTGTTTTGAATAGTTTATTACAAGTTTTAAATTTATAAAACTCGTTTCACCTTAATAATACAAATGCATTAACGGGCAGAGAACCCGATCGTGAGTAGTGTAGGTTTGGTAAATCCGAGGTCGTTCCTAAGAGTAGTTTATTAATGAAGTAAGACAACTAAAAGAAAAAGAAAGAGAATAAGCAGTGATGTAAGGAACTAATAGGCTGGAAGGAAATGCTAGATAGAAGGTATACTATTCATGAGTTAAACCAATTAGCTCCTAACTTTTCCTTTAGTGCAATGTATTAAAATAATTATCTGAGGTAACACTAAACTTAGATAAGCATCCTTGTTTAGTCTATGATCCCTAGGTGAAATAAACCCGCGAGAGGAATTGACCTATTCCTAGTTTACAGTGGTTAATTCCTCTGTTGGCTTAACGAAAGGGTAATCAAGAGTCGATTGTGTGTATCGTCATAGCTAGATCCTATGATAGAAGCTTACTTCCTGCGGAAGTAAGGGACAAGATTAAACTAAGGTTAAGCTTGCTGCGATTAGTGCAGAAGACTTAGTTTTGATTTTAAGACTAAGGGAACACCTAATGGGTGTAGGCAGAACCACCAACAAATATATGTACTTCAATTGGAGAATAGAAAACACTTAAGCGGAGAGGGTATCTATGCACTCAAGGGCTCTCACAACCTCAAATCAAACCTAGACTAAGATCCTGCAACAAAAGCAATATCTAGATAACTATACTAATAACCAGGAGAAAAAGAAAACAAAAAGGAATTAAAACAATGATAGTATTAAGGATGATTAAACCATGCTTAGATCTAGTATAATGTAAAGAGCAAGTATCGGGAACATATTCGAGAACAAAAATTCCTAAATATATTCTTGTCACGTGTTAACATCATTGCTTGATCATTCCTTCTTGTTTCTAGCTTTTGTTGATGAAAGTTGTTTTTCTCCCAACCCTTGTAGGGGCTATGGGAAGGGAGATATCTCAAATGAGCTAGATTTCGTGATTTATATAGATTTCGAGGTGGTTACGGCGTAACCATAAATGATCCTTTACGTCGTAACATTGCTGACGCGGACTTCCATGATACAGGCTTAAAATGTGTTACGGCGTAATCATATAGTACTTGTTATGCCGTAACTATGACTAGGATGCGTTATCCTTCTTCAACGTGACTGGTTACGGCGTAAGCGTTACGAAGCATTTACGCCGTAACTGTGGTTACTAACTGATCTTGCTTGAATAGGGTTACGGCGTAACTCCTGCGAGGTGGTTACGCCGTTACTGGCCTTCAAAACCTTCACTTGCATGTTTTCCACGTCTAAAGCCTGTGTCTCTTGCTCCAATGCTCGTATTTTTCTTGTGAACAAAATATAAAGTGATTAAGTATCATTTTTAGGCATCTAGACAATAATTACAGGCATTTGGGTAGGGAATTTGATACTAAAAAATATTAACTATTTGATGTTATCAAATATCCCTCCACTTGACTTCTACTTGCCCTCAAGTAGACCTGTTAGAATATTTTATAAAAAGATTTCCCTAATTTAAATTAGAGAAATATTAATATACTTATTCTAGAAAACATCAAAGCCGAACACCTCACGAAAAGGGGATAAAAATTACTCAACTCTCACTAATCTACGTGTTTTATTTTCGGGGTGGTCAATTGCACTGTCATAGCGTGTATTCTATCATAAGCTTGGAAAGTACACAAATATATACCAACTAGAATTAGGGTCTAAACAGTCTTAAAGGAAACCGGGGTGACACACACAGGCTTAAACGGGTTATTGACTCTTTTTGATACCACTGATCCAGAAAAAGCAACAAAACCACACATGCTCGCCCAAATCCAAGACCGAGACATATGCGATTGCTAACTTCTTAACACGAGCAGGTTAAAGGTAGGAATCGTTACAAAGGGTGGGATAAGACATGGGATACATAATTAATTTATGTTAAATAAACACAAAACAAATAATATAAATAAACTAAGGTTGTCATAACCAGCTACTGTACATCCATAAGTCCAAGTGTCCAAGTGCGAAAATCTAATCCAAATAACAGGCTAGTATTGGATGAAATAATGATGAAGTATATCATACATACTAACCCGACCTTCAAAATCATATAGATGGCTTATAGATGCACCATATCCATATCTCAAACAACGTGTTGGTTTTATAACACGTAACCAACATGAATATGCTACATAACTTTACACTAACTTTTTTTAATAATACAACATACATATCCCCCCACTTGAGATGAACAATATCAAAAGTGATGATATAGGGGGGTCTTCATAGATCAAGAATGATAGGTCTTCCATGAACGCGCAAAAATTTCCAAATCCATTCCCCCGAACCATGGACTTAAGTAGCCAGAGATTTCAACACAAAGAATATAGACTACAGGGTTGGCTAAGGCGAAATGGTGTAATGATACATTAACATAAAGGTTTGAAAACAAGGATTGGCTCAACATGGTAATCTAGGGGTATCTTTCACTAAAGATGAGTGCAACAAGGGGTTTAACACATGAGGTCGACAAGTTAGTGTGACAAGTTAATAAACGCACACAACATAACACATATGGGATGTTTTGGGGGAAATCCTAAGTGTTGCCTTGTAGAACAGTCTATTCCTGCTAATCAATTAGGTCTCGAAATGATGTACAAGCCAAGTTATAAAGTCTACAATACTACCGACACACTCATATTTTTGGTGGATTTTTATATAATAGATGAAAATGGAATCATTAGGCTTAACCTCACCAATTGAATTAAAGGTAATAGTGCGCTCGGCAAAGATTTATTCTAGTTTAGTAAGAAAAACATGTTAAATTTTTTTTTAAAATTGGTACAATTTTTCAAGAAAAACTAGAAAATCAAAGGCAAATATAGGTCAAGCGGTTCTTATTTCTACTCCCCCAAATAGAAATGTACAAAGTCCTATTTGTACAAAATCAAAAATGTAAAAGAAAATACAAATAAGAACTGAAAAACTCCCCTCATAAGATACGTGGACTAGAGGTCCTTTTTATCTTCCAAATTGAACATTCAGGGGATAATTACGGCGTAACTGGATCGTCCCAGTTACGCCGTAACCTTGATACTGCATATCCTTCTCATTGGTAATTATGCGTAATTGGATCGACCAATTATGCCGTAGCCTTGGTTATTACGGCGTAGCCTTAGTTATTACGGCATAACTATAGGAGTCAGTTACGCCATAACTTCATTATGTGGTTACAATTTCCACAATGCTAAAACACAATGGTCAGCAACGAAACATAAATAAAGAGATAAAACATCCTACGAATTCGAATTATTTCAGACATAAGAGTTATTCAAAATCATAAATTGTTTCTTGGTCTAAAAACACATGATGAGTCACTCCTCGTCCATGTCGTTCCTGAAGTTATGGGAAGTAGAAGGTCCAACACCGGGAGTTCAAACATGCCAAACGGATCAGTGGGAGCAGTAGGAGTGGTAGAGAAGTCCTACGGGCTAGCCATGAAGTTTACACCTTGCTGAACTCCCAAATCTGGAATGTCAGGCACATAGGAATACCGGGTTGCATCATAGCGGGTATGATCAATGTGGTGATGAGCTAGCAATTGTGACAAGTGATCAGTCTCCCAAGTATGGAACCTCTGCTGCTCCATCCTCAAAGTATTGAATTCTCCATAAAACTGATCATACTGCTCAGTCATCCCAGATACAACAGCAGTGAGGTTTTCAACCTCGTCACTCACTTTGTAGATGTTGGTATCAATATTCACAAACCTATCATCCATCGCCTTAAGCCTATTGGTGAAACTCATGTTAGGGCGACGCCTCACACCACCCGCTTCATCTTGAGCTCTCCTAGCTTCAGTAGCCGCAACCTCATCTTCACTATTATCAAGCTATCATCAACTAACTCTCCTAAACCCAATCCATTATACCTGTAAATACCCAACTCAAATAATTTTACTACGTTAAGAAGCGTAGTTCCCTATCTCACGTTAACTACCCTCATATATGCACTAGTTATCAAACCATAAAACCTAGCAATCCTCCCAATCAAGTGTGCACCAACTAGCATGCTCCTATTCTTAGCTCCATTAGCCTTATCAGACCAGAACTTAGCCATACTCCATGGAACATCAACCAAAGCCCCTCCGTCCATGCTGTGCAAAAAGAATAAATCCTCCAAAGTGACTTTTTCCTTTGCATTGTGCCTACCTGCAACAGACAAAGTCAGCAACCTGTGAACTAAATGACAGATGGGGTTCTTTATGGTGGTGTAGGATGGAGGGTGGCGATTGTTGTAATGGTTTCGGGTTATGATATCAACCCAGTAGGCGATGAGGTTGTAGTTGTTAGGTCTGTTCCGAACACAAGCATCACGGAAGAACCCAAATAGGTTATTTTTCATTTCCGCGTCAGTATACAATCCAAGTGCCGAAATGAACTGCCTTATGGTCATACTCCTCTTAACTCCCCGCAACTGAAAAACCATTGTATCAACAATATCCAACTCCATAACATGATCTCTAAACTTAAAGCTAGACAAGAACTCCAAGGCATATTCATAAATCATCAGTTCTTGGATTCTAAACAACCTATTCCAAGCTTGGGAAGTAAACGTCCTATCTTCATGCCTATAGCTAACGTGATAAAACAGATCAAGTTCCTGGAGGGCTCGTCCCCCATGCATAGTACCGAAGTCAGCAAAGTCAAGGGTCTCGGGACCCTCAATTTCCTTTCCCAAGAGGGTTTTATAGTTGGCATGGAATTCCTTTTGGCTATCTTGTGAAAATTTACGGTTGTTAAACTTCAGCCAATTGTTGGGAGAACCTGAGAAGTAACCTCACAAAAGTTATATGGTGAAATGAATCAAAGTGGTAATTTGTCATCAAGAGTTCGTTTTATAAATTAACCTTATACCAACTCAAACACTAGTTTAACAAATGATATATCCAAAAACATAAAACCCCATCAATTCAATCATTCATTCCATAATCAAGAATCAATTCGGATTGGGAATTATAAAGCATAAATAGAAATATACTTTGCCAATAATTAAATCAATCAATCAATAGCTAATTAAAACAAGATATAAATCATCATAGTGAGATTAAACATAAGGAATAGGGGATGCATGAATTACCAGCCATGATGGATTGATTTGGTCGAATTGAAACAGTAAAAAGGTATTTTAACCGAGAGAAATTAGGGTAAAAATGTGGTAAAGAGGCTTCTAAGCGGTAAGCATTTTCATTTTATACCCCAGACATTGGTTACGCCGTAATTGGGCTGTTTTATCTGTTTTAAAAATTTTCAAAATCATCGATTACGCTGTAATTGCCGACATCAGTTACGGTGTAACTGCACTTTTTAGCACGAAATTTTTAATCTTCCATAACTAAAGATAACGGGAATGAGACATAATTAATTTGACCAAGACAACAAGTAAAATACTTGACTTATTTTATTATAGCATAAATAGAAAGAAAACCTACCAAGTTGTCTCCCGAGTAGCACTTTTGTTTATTTAACGAGTCGTTAAGTTCGACTCTTTTGCGGCTACGTTGTTTCATTGCAGGAGATGAAGGTTCCCGCATCCATCAGCAGAAAATTAGCTCTTGGTTCGTATTTTGTGATAACGTGTTCTTTGTAACATATGCTTATGGCAAAAGAGATGATTAGTACGTTAAACACAAGGTTATAAATAGCGTGAAGCGTGGCGTAGCGGCATAGCCAAGTCTCAAGCTTTAGCGTGAGGCGTAGCGACATGATGTTTTTAAGGCGTGACTTAAGGCGGCAAAAAATATTTATAGATTTATAGATTGTATCATAGTTTAGAATAATATGAGTAGTAAATATTATTAAATTCAAGCATCAATCCAAAATATTAGTAAATCCAAGCATAAATCTCAAAATTTAGAAAATCCCTTAAATACTTCAAAAAAACTCGCCACGCTATATGACGCTATATTGCACGCCACGCTTAGAGACGACGCCTTGGCCTGTTTCGTAATGAGGAGGCCACGCTTCGCGCTATGGCGACGCTAAGGCGCCGCTATAGCGCGTTATTTAGAACCCTGGTTAAACATGATTATGTCCTATTTCATCAAATAAAACTACTCCCCCGCAGCGGCGCCAAAAACATGATGCGTAAATTATTTTGCATAATTTATTACATGTTTTAAATTTATAAAACTCGTTTCACCTTAATAATACAAACGCACTAACAGGTAGAGAACCCGATCGTGAGTATTGTAGGTTTGGTAAATCTGAGGTCGTTCCCAAGAGTAGTTTATTAATGAAGTAAGACAATTAAAAGAAAAAGAAAGAGAATAAGCAGTGATGCAAGGAACTAATAAGCTAGAAGGAAATGCTAGATAGAAGGTATACTATTCATGAATTAACTAATTAGCTCCTAACTTTTCCTTTAGTGCAATGTATTAAAATAATTATCTGAGGTAACACTAAACTTAGATAACCATCCCTGTTTAGTCTATGATCCCTAGGTGGAATGAACCCGCGAGGAGAATTGACCTATTCCTAGTTCACAGTGGTTAATTCCTCTATTGGCTTAACAAAATGGTAATCAAGACTCGATTGTGTGTAACGTCTAATACCATAGCTAGATCCTATGATAGAAGCTTACTTCCTGTGGAAGTAAAGGATAAGATTAAACTGAGGTTAAGCTTGCTGCGATTAGTGCAGAAGACTTAGTTTCGATTCTAAGACTAAGGGAACACCTAATGGGTGTAGGCAGAACCACCAACGAATATGGATACTTCAATTGGAGAATAGAAAACACTTAAGCGGAGAGGGTATCTATGCACTCAAGGGTTCTCACAACCTCAACTCAAAACCTAGACTAAGATCCTGCAACAAAAGCAATATCTAGGTAACTATACTAATAACCAGGAGAAGAAGAAAACAAAAAGGAATTAAAACAATGATAGTATTAAGGATGATTACACCATGTTCAGATCTAAGATAATGTAAAAAGCAAGTATGGGGAACATGTTCAAGATACAAAAATTCCTAAATCTATTCTTGTCACATGTTAACATGATTGCTTGATCCTTCCTTATTGTTTCTAGCTTTTGCTGATAAAAGTTGTTTTTCTCCCAACCCTTGTAGGGGCTGTGGGAAGGGAGATATCTCAAATGAGCCAGATTTTCAGATTTATATAGATTTTGAGGTGGTTATGGCGTAACCATAAGTGATCCTTTCGTCGTAACATTGTTGACTCGGACTTCCATGATACAGGCTTAAAATGTGTTACAACATAATCGTATAGTACTTGTTACGCCATAACTGTGACTAGGATATGTTATCTTTCTTCAACGCGGGTGGTTACGGCGTAAGCTTGATGAAACATTTATGTCGTAACTATGGTTAATAACTGGTCTTGCTTGAATAGGATTACGGCGTAACTCTTGCAGGGTGGTTACGCCGTAACTGGCCTTCAAAACCTTCACTTGCATGTTTTCTACGTCCAAAACCTGCGTCTCTTGCTCTAATGCTCGTATTCTTCCTGTGAACAAAATATAAAGTGATTAAGTATCATTTTCTAGCATCTAGACAATAATTACAAGCATTTGGGTAGGGATTTGATACTAAAAAGTATTAGCTATTTGATGTTATCGTCGGACAAACACTTCTTCAAATTAGACACGTGAAACGTGCTATGAACCTAGCTTAATTATTGAGGGAGTTCGAGTCTATAAGCAACGGTTCCCACTTTTACTAATACCTTAAAAGGTCCCATATACCTCGGGTTCAACTTTCCCCGTTTTCCAAAACGGATAACCCCTTTCTAACTTCACTTTATCTCCCACTTGAAATTCTAGAGGCTTACGCCTCACATCAGCGTAACTCTTCTAACGATCATGCGCGGCTTGAATTCTGCTCTTGATTTGAATGATTTTCTTGGTAGTTTCATGAATGATCTCTGGACTAATGAGTTGGCTATCTCCAACCTTAGCCCAACAGATAGGTGATCGACATTTTTGACCATAAAGTGCTTCAAACGGTGCGGCCTTGATGCTAGTATGATAATTGTTGTTGTACGAGAACTCCACTAGGGGTAAATGCTTATCCCAACCATTTCCAAAATCTATTACGCAAGCGCGTAACATGTCTTCAAGGGTTTGAATGGTTCTCTCCCTCTGTCCATCGGTATGTGGATGGTAAGTAGTACTCATATCTAAATGAGTACCCAAAGCCTTCTAGAGCGACTGCTAGAAACGCGAGGTAAATCTCTTATCATGGTCAGAAATGATAGAGACTAGCACTCCTTGCCTTCAAGTAAAGTCTTGTCAACCTCTCTATCTTATCAGTTTCCTTCATTGGTAAAAAGTGAGCAGACTTGGTAAGACGATCAACAATCACCCAAATGGTATCATATCCACTTGATGTCTTAGGTAGCTTCGTAATAAAATCCATGGTGATTTTCTGCTACTTCAATTAGGGTATCTCGGGTTGTACCAACAAACCAAATGGTTTTTGGTATTCGGCTTTGACCTTCGAGCATGTCAAACACTTGCTAACATAGGTGGCGATCTCAAATTTCATGTTGGGCCACCAATACAATTTCTTTAAGTCATGGTACATTTTTCGGAGGAGTGAATACTTAGACTTATGCGATTCATGCATAATCAAATCCTTTAATCCTTCAAAACGCGGTAACCAACTTTGCTTCTCAATATAAAGTGTCCCATTGGGACGGGTCTCAAAATCCTTGTTCATGCCACAAAGATTTTCTTCCTTGACATTTTCTTCTTTCATCTCCTCGGCTTGAGCGTTCAAAATCTAAACTAGAAGATTCAACCCAATAGTCATAACTAAGGCTCGAACTCATAATGGCTTAATCCGTAGTCACTAAGCAACTCCAACCATCGTTGTTGCCTCATGTTCAACTCCTTCTGATCAAGGATGTGTTGCAAGCTTTTATGATCGGTGAACACAATACACTTCGTTCCATATAAGTAGTGTCTCCAAATCTTTAGGGCAAACACTACCGCTCCTAACTCCAAATCATGAGTTGTATAATTCTTCTCGTGAATCTTGAGTTGATGTGATGCATAAGCAATCACCTTCCTATTTTGCATCAACACAACACCTAAACCTTTATATGAAGCAGCAATAAAATACAAAGTCCTCGATTCCTACGAGCAAAGCCAAAATTGGCGTGCTACACAATATCTGCTTCAACAATTGAAATGCTGATTCCTCTTTATCTCCCCATTCAAACTTCGTACTCTTCTGAGTTAGCTTGGTCATCGGCTTGGCAATCTTCGAGAAACCTTCAATAAACCTTCAGTAGTAGCCGGCAAGACCTAAAATTGATGAATCTTCGTTGGAGTCTTAGGAGATGCCCAATCTTTAATAGATTTGATCTTGGCGGGATCTATGTGAATGCCTTGACTATCAATCACGTGACCGAGAAATTGCACTTTAGGAATCCAAAATTCACACTTCGAAAATTTGGCATACAACTCCTCCTTCTTAAGTAACTCTAAAATTAACTTTAAGGTGCTCTTCGTGCTCTTGCTTGTTCTTGGAGTAGATTAAAATATCATCAATGAAAACAATCACAAACTTGTCTAAATATAGCTTACACACCCGATTCATAAGATCCATAAATATCGCCAGTGCGTTGGTCAAACCAAATGGCATAACTTAGAATTTGTAATGACCATAACGAGTCCTAAATGTGGTCTTCATAATATCTTCTTCACAAACTCTAAGTTGATAGTAACCTAATCTCAGGTCAATCTTCGAGTAGACACTTGACCCTTGTAGTTGGTCAAACAAATCATCAATCCTTGGAAGTGGATAATGATTCTTTACCGTTAGCTTATTTAGGTCTCTATAGTCAATGTACATCTGAAAAGATCCATCCTTCTTCTTGACAAACAAAACCGGAGCTCCCCAAGGTGAGGAACTTGGTTTTATAAATCCTTTGTCGGAAAATTCTTGTAGTTGGTCCGACAATTCTTTCATCTCCGATGGAGCTAATCTATAAGGCGCCCGTGCTATAGGTGTAGCACCAGGTACCAATTCAATTTAGAACTCCACTTGTCGGGTCGGCGGGTCTCCAGGCAAGTCTTCAGGAAAGACTTTTAGGAAATCACACACAATCGGTACATCCTCAGGTCGCTTCTCTTTTGACTTGTCCCCAGTCTTCTTTTCGGTGATGTGTGCCAAAAAGACGTGACACCCTTTTTGTAAATATTTCTGGGTCTTGGTACAAGATATAATATTCAATCTGGACTCGCTTCTACCGTCACTCCTATCACCTCAAACAATCAATACTTCATCGCCATAGGGAATACGAACAATTTGCTCGTCACAAACGATCACGACATGAGACTTTGACAACCAATCCATACCAATAATAGCGTCGAAACTATCAAGTTCTACAAGAACTAGGTAGGTGTTGAATGGGTGATTTAGCAAGTTTAATGTACAACCTCATATTATGGTATTGACTCTTATTATTTTTTCGTCGGCTAATTCAACGTCATAACTATTGTCTAATTTAGATGGGGTAATATCAATTAAGGAGCTAATGTAGCTGACATAAAACTTTTATCGGCACTGGTATAAAATAAGATAGAAGCATAACGGTTATTGAGGAGAAACGTACCCGAAATGACGTTTGAATCCGGGTTGGCTTCTCTGTTTTCCAAAGCATAAACTCTAGCACGAGCTTCGTCATTTCCCGACTGATTTCCACAGTTATGATTCTTTAGCTTATGGCAAGCCTTTTTGTAGTGCCATTGCTTTCCACACTCATAACATATAACTGTCTTCTGAACTGCTCTCGTGGCTCTTTGGTTGTTAGCAGCTGTAGGAACCCTACAATCCTGGGTCAAATGACCAACTTTCTTGCAGTTCACGCACATTACAGTGCACGAGCCATTGTGGTGAAATTTGAACTTGTTGCACAAGGGTAAAGTTCTAGCATATTCTCTCCTTTCATTGGACTCAGAAGTGTAAGCCCTAGCCACATTTTGCCTCTTGAAGAGCGATTGCTGAACATTGTTGTCTCTTGGGTTGTTATCCATTATTTTTTATTATCGGCTTGCCTAGCGGCACTGTTACGAACCTTCTGGTCCATTAAACTGGTGGCCAACTCAATTGCTTCTTGGAGCATCTTTGGCCTAGCTGACATCACATTCCCTTGAATATTATCGGGAAGACCTCCAACATACTTCTCCACTTTATCAGATTCATCAGGAACCATTCTTGAACACAACAAAGCCAATTCTTAAAAATGATGTGTATAGCTTACAACATCAGTACCTTTCACCGTCAAGTTTCATAACTTGGTCTCTAACTTCTTAATTTCACTCCTTGGACAGTAGGCTTCAGTCATCATCTTCATTAAAGTCTTCCATGGCATCCCATATGCTGCATCGTATCCAACAGTCCTAACATAGGAGTTCCACCATGTTAGTGCACTGCTAAGCAAGATACAAGTGGTATACTTCACTTGACATTCAATAGTATAGTTACTGATACAGAATACAGATTCCATCTTTTTAAACTAGTGGGCTAATCCTACAACTCCTTCAGTTCCTTTGAAATTTAGTGGTTGACAATTGAGGAAATCTTTGTACGTGCAGTGGCGGTTTGTGCGTTCTCCTCCACTAGTACTATGACGGTCACTAGTATGAAGGTTTCTATTGTTTTTGTTATTTTCTTGGGCTGCGAGTTCTTCAGTCACTCGTTGTTCGATCAGTTGCTCAAGAGCGGCTGCGCTCATACTGTTTCTCTTTGGTGCCATTTTCTTCAAAATCACACAAGAAATAATACACATGAGATGTCATCTAAAAAAGAATAATCATGATATGCAATGAGGACAATATATAAAATAAGATCAACCGTGGCATAAATAAATCAACGTCATAGATAGCAACGTCATAACCATAAATAAATATGTTTGAATACTTAATACATCATTTCTAACAATACATCATAAAAAGTACAAGTTTCATAACGAACCTACTAGCTCGGTACTACCCAAAATGCTTAGTAAGCTATATAAAATAGCTAAATAAATGACAATAATCTAACAACTGTTGCCAGTATCTAGTGGTCCATCCTGTCTCTCTAGCTCTGTCGCACGCTCTAGCTATCTGACGCGCCCTATGATCTTGGTCATTCTGTCGTTGTCGTCCTGCCTCTGGTACTACAATGCTCTAATCCTATCCATAGCAAAACTCCAAGCATCACGAGTATATGCAGACTCCTGATCCGCAGTCACAACTCTAGTACGGAGGTATCGTGCCTCTCGCTCTAGAGATGCTATACGCGCTAGCATCATTGCCCTGTCATCCTGTACGTCCTGGTGACGCACGTACATCTCATGGATATCCTGCCTGTAGCAGGTGCCTAGATCAGTAACTCTCTTATTGGTCTCCTCTATGGCGACCACAAGTCTATCAATAATGCCTTAAGCCAAAGTAGACCCAGGTTGTCTCGCAGCAGCAGCTGCAGAGCTCTCTCCAATCTCGAACCTATGGGACAGAGTAAAGAATAGAACTCTTTTCCGAGGCGGCATTTCAGCCTCAGGAATGGAATCTCTATGAGTAGGTGATGATGGTAGTGGTGCTGATGGTATCCTGGGTAGAGGTGATGATAAGGGTGATAGTAGAGATGGTGATGGTGATGAGGGTGTAGCTGCAGCAATCCACGCCTTCACGCGTGCATCAATAGATAGTGGCAAAAGTGGCTGAGGCCGGACTGACTTCCATGCCCTACTGAGTCATGTTTAAGACAATTGGGTAATAGCGCGGGGAGTAGGTGATGGTGGTGTAGGGGCGACCTTTTTTGTAACATGATTCAAAACCACCTTCGGGAGGTCTTGGATGATCAAACCATAAAAGATAAGACATGGTTTTTAGTGAGAGAAAGTAGAGAGAGAGTGGAGAAAATACTATGTGTTTATTAGCTTTAGAATGAGAAAGATACACAAATGATTTCACTAACACCCCTCATGGAGAGCCATGAGGGGTATTTATACTAGAAAGAAAAAGCAAACTATTCATAGTTTACATAAATAACCCCTACGTGATACGCAGTATTAGAATCTAATCCAATTCACGTGTAAGACGCCAGCTTTACAAAATAGTAAGGCTAACAATCTCCCTTCAAGATGGTGTCACACATGAATTGGTTACAATGTTTCCTACAAGCAAAAATAAAGTAAAATGATACGAATGAAGTTCAGTATTCTTTGAGATTGTCTTCAAAGACCTTGATCTACTTGAATACTCCAGCTTTATTTCTTCAGCTTATAGACGAACACACTATAATCTTCAGCTCCCTCCCAAACAGACACCCCTAAGACTGATAAGAACTAATACACTTGTCTTCTTAAAGACCTCCTTTCTTATTTAGGATACTTTGTGGAAGGGATGATATCATCAACATCGTCTCACTTAGGAAGCATCCCAGTCTTGTTGAATTCAGCCTAAAGACTTGAAGTACACACTTTATCCCTTTCAACGAAGTCGAAACTGTAACACCAAAATCAATTAAGACCCAAAAATGCACTTTTCTCCCTCCGGGAAAGTGATGGTATGAATTGATACACCAAAGTTAACTAACTCCCTAGTGTAAGCAATTTGTTCCTCAAACACATAAGTCGAAAGGGTGACATCAAAGTAACAAGTTAAAGCACTAATCATCTTTGTGGACTAACCTCCGGCATATATTATAAAGCCCGATCAAGTAAACTTGTTGTGCGTCCTTGATGTATACATTTCTCCCTCTATGATGATGACATCTAAAGGAATCATCATACTCATGTATACATCGAATCCCAACTGGAACTGCTTACTTAGCATCATAACCCGTGATTGCATAAGCAATACACTATGAGAAGATGTCAGAAAATACTCTCTTTACAAATCTCTCTTGATCAACCCGATCTAAATCCCCCTATCTATTCTGTCGGCTAATACTGATGACCACTGATGGAGACAACCCAATGAAACGAACCTGAGAATGAAGCAAAATCCTGGACTTGTGACTTAATCTTGTATTATCCGTGTGACGAAGAACGGTGCAGAGGCAAATCTCTAAGTACCATATACCTAACAAGAAAGTATACGAAAAATACTACACCTCTTGAAATCATCCAAAACTGCATTAGCGTGTGTCACTAAGCACTACAACGTAACTCCTTAAAGTGATAGTTATAACCTGTGAGTACTATAATGTAACTCCTTACATCAGGTATAACTAGATAAATCAAGTCTTCAATCTTTAACCGTAACGTTCAAGCAAGTTATCTTTAAAAATCATGCATCCAACCAACCTCGACTTAAAGATAAAATAAGTACACACCTTCGTGAAATTCTACTTTCATCCCAAATAAGTAACATCGGTTAAAACTCCGTAGTCAAAAAAATTCAATACTAGCCATTATAAATGAAAGTGAATCTTGATAAGGATCATTTTAGTGTAATGTATTGTATTTGTTGTGTTGTTGTTCATAATTTTGTGATGATTAACGGATATCAGCTCAAAAAATATACCATAATAACGGTCGTCCAAGTAATAAAACCCGGTCTCTTATACTTTACACGACAAAAGAATGTTTTAATACCCGGCGAATCCACTAACATAAGCCCAAAATAGATAAACCATACACATTTTTGAGCCCAATATCATAACTCAGCCCAACAGCTTATACTCTTAAGCAGCCCATCCAAACAACAATCTGGCCCAATTGATTTCATGAAGCACCAGCCCAAGTCCAACATTATAACTCGAGTCCAATGTCAATTTAGGGAAATAAACTCTTACAATCCCTAATCTTTCTCAGACATAACCCTAACCCTAAGATAATAACAATCATCCCCATCCTTTTCCCTCCTCTGAAATCTCACACCTCTCTAAATCAAGATAATCTCTCTCATCACATCTTCATAGGAAGACTGCAGCTACACATTAACACACACCCGTATCCCTTTAAATCTTATAAACCCGAACCAAGGTAAGCCATACCACTTCAAAGAACAAAGCTTGACATCAAGATCTTGATAAAGGTCTCGGGTAGGTTTTGATTATGTTTTGAGTTGTGTCTTTTAATCGAAACAAACGAGGGACAAAACAATCTTATTTTAGTCCTTACTTTAAATTCGAATATGAAAGAGAACATATGTTCTTATAATCGATCAATGATGAGATTGTGTTTAGTCTAAAAAATTGTGGTCAAATAAACACAAGTCTGAGATGGATTAATTCATTGTATTTTTTAGATTTGAGTCTTGTAAGGTTGTTTGGAGAAGGAGATGGGATTTTGTAATGATGGGTCTTAGTTAGATTGATGGATTTGTTGTATTAAGGCTGAGATGATGTTATTATAATTGTTGAAGTTGATGTTGGTTTGTTGTGGTTAAGTCTATTACTTCTTGAAGACTAATCAAATAACATACTAGATGTGAGGGTAGAGAGAGAGAGTGGGTTGGATGAACACTTAGAGAGAGAAAGTAAACATAAGAGAACTTTGTATTATGTGTGTAAAACGAACAACCAACCACCTCTCCGAGGCATGGAGAGGTGTTTATATACTTACAATGAACAAGTGGGCTTGGGCTTGCATAGGTTTATCCATGGGCCTTTGCTAACTAAGTATGTAAGTTACCAAAAATTACTTAACGAGCTAACGACAGTTATCTATGGAAACGACCGACACTTTCTTAGGAATTTCGTATTCCTAACAATCTCCCCCTAAGGGAGGTCGCTCCATTTTATAAAAACTTAAACTTAGCATACTATGCTTTAACTTTAGTCTTGAGCTCGTTTAACTTCAATCATTAATCTTGTGGTTTATGTTAGTGATCTATATACTTTAGTCTAGGCTTGTTTCCTTAGGCTTGTCTGAATGTGATCTTGAACACCTGAAATCATCAACCAAGCATAATCTTGTTTTTCGCCATCTTGTTAAATGTTGCACCATAGATGTGATCTAGTAACTACGTAGACCCCGACATGTCTCATAACTTTCTTGATTTGTTTACTTGAAAAGCTATAATGTTGCAACTTCTTGAAATTCTTAACTTTAAAACACTAAACATTCGGTTACTTCAGATAGACGTTCTGGTATCAGATGACGTGAAACTTCTTTCAAAATTCTTTGACTTTAATAAAACTATCGTCACTTCAAGAAAGACGTAGGGGGGGAGGTATCAAGTAGGCGGAAGCCTTGAAACATTACCAAGAGCTTTCATGATGTCTTTATGTTTGTCGGTCCGGTATAAGCATGTGGTTATGAATCTTGTGAGTCAGCTAGAATCAGGTACCTTCACCTCCATCTTTAACTATCATGCATTAAAACAGTTAGCAATAAAGCGGGGGGACGAATATGGCTTTGTCATTCGCCCGTGTTTGGTTAGAGTAACCTTCGAATCCGTGAGGATCGACACTTGTTGAACAGGTAGAAATCAATTTGAAAGAACTCCTTGACAAGATTTCCTGCAAATAGTATAGAATCTTTCCCTAACAACCATAAGCATTAGATTCATCAAACTCAGCATGTTCTCTTTACCAGAACGTCTCAAAGCAGACATCACTATAAGAGTGAACCAGTGAGTTACTATCTCACCGATTGAAGGGAAAAATCGATTTGAAAAATCAATCGGCGTGTCACTTGCTAAAGTGGTTTTGTGACACATCGAGAGTGTTGATCATTTTAAAATTCATCATCAATCATCAATTCATAACCTGGAACAAGTTTGATTCTTATAGAATCGCACCATCATTTCTTTCCAGTTGTTACAAGTTTTATTCATATAGAATCACACAAGTCACCTACCATGAGCTTGTATGATGTTGGCTCAAGCAGGATTTCCATCTTCACTGTGAGTAATATCACTCGGATGTTCTGGCAAAATCACAAGGATAATGCGTAGGACTCTTAATATATATCTTGTTATTCACATTGTGTGACTTAGAAAGCATAATTTTGACAAGTCTCCTAATGAGATTTATGGATGATCTCTTTTGGCTCTAGACTCAATAGTGCACTTTGGTTTTAGTGATCGGAGGATGGAGCAGACTGCCACCTTTTTAACATCAACTAACTCGGTATGAGAAAGTCAATAGAAATGCGTGTAATCTCCGTGAGAAATGAAACAAGAGTCTGTTGAGAGACCTTGAGTAGCTAGGGAGGGTTGTGCATAGCGTCACTGGGTCCATGACTGTCTTCAATGTCAGACAACAACTTAGTGTTTCTGACAGTTTATTGTATTTGACTGCCCACCCCCGGTTATTTTTTTGGCCTAAGTGTATAGATGGCTTCTTTCTTTCAACCATTATTCCTTTACATTTCTTTGTTCAATTCTTTAACGGCCTTTAAATGCTTACCGAGACTCATAACTAACACCCTTGTTGTGGTTTATTTCCCTTGCTAGCTCCATCTCAGTCTGGCATTATTTCTCGATCTAACTTTTCCTCCTTTTGTAATCATACTTAAGGACTATTCTACACTATCTAGTGGATATCCCCTGGGTAATCCCCCTCCCTTATCTTCGTTCTGGCATGGATCAATGGGATTTGAATACCTATCCTAACCGCCTTATAACTTTCATAAATTTAAAGTACATGTTCGGTGCCTTTGGTATTCACATCAACAATCAAAACCAAAAACATGAAAATTTCAATCAAATTGTTTTGTAAATAAATTATCAAAGAGATTTACACTTTGAAAGTTTTTTTAATCATCACAAAAATCTCCCCTTAACATGCGTAACCCGTAATGAAGTCCTGCTGCCTAGTGTATATAGCATTGAGGTCCATTTTATATGATCACATTTCAGTACAGATTAGATGCAATTTAATCACATTTTCTCCCCTTATCCAAAATGTTAATCCCTTGATATTTTGGATATCAATTGATTAAACGTTCGGGGATTAGGTATCAATGGTTGTGGCTTTCGCAGATCATGTGGATATTGCTGCCTTCAAGGTTGTTCCAATCTAATTGATCGGTGGTTGCCTTGTAGACTTCTTCAAAGTGGTATTCGAGCTCCACCAGACTCTTGCATGATCCTTTCATCAGCTCAAATGTTGGACCGGTTAATAGTTCTGGAGTTAAAGTATCAACCTTAAGCCGGTTCATCACGAATGCTAAGAAGTTAAGAGGAGTGTCCATCAGCTCATTAAACGATTCTCGCGGGTCTTCTATCTGGGCCAAGGAGCTTAGCCAAGGTTGAACAGGTCCATGAGCATTAGGCAAAGTCTTGTTCCAATCACGATCGGGAGAAGGAAGTTTTGTTGTTCTCTGAAACCAATCAGGGAACTAAGGGGTTTCTTCATTATGTTGATCTTCAGTAACTCCTATCTCAAACTCCTGATGTGCGGGTTCTTCTAAATCTTTGGTAGTGTGCATAGGCTCCTCTGTTTGAGCAGATTCGCCAGCAGTCTTGTGTTGAGATTTGGACCCTTCATATGAATTGCCAGATGTCTTCGATGTCTTTTCCTTTGGTGCACTGGTTGACTCTGGTTCTTTTCCAGATCGTCTTCTCTTGGACCCCTAGTTTGATCCAGCGGAGGGTTCTTCGTCTTTATCCTCATCATCTCTATGTCTTTTAAACAAAACAGTATCTCCATAAGTGTCAAGTATGAGCTTATCACTTTCATAAGCGTCAACCAATGCTTTGTAGAGATTCTTTTGTTCATCAGATCTGTGGATTGACTTTGTAACACCCCCATTTTTACATATAGCAGCGGAAGCTAATCTGGGGTATTACTTCAAGGTACAACAGTCATAATTATAGAAAACGAATCAAAAAGAGTTTTTTATGAAAATAAGTTATCATTCATTATTTCTTCAGATTATCAGTCATAATTCGAGTGTTTGGATGGTTCTTTCACTTTGTCCATCGGTTTCAGGATGGTATGCTGTACTCATGTCTAGTTGAGTACCCAAAGCATTTTGCAATGATTGCCAAAATCTGGATGTGAAGTGACTGTCACGATCCGAGATGATAGAGATTGGCATGCCATGTCGAGAGACTATTTCTTTGATGTATAGCCTCGTAAGATTTTCCATACTATCAGTCGCTCGAGTGGGTATGAAATGTGCTGATTTGGTAAGACGATCAATAATGACCTAGATGGCATCATGTCCGGTTGAGGTTTTGGGTAGCTTTGTAACGAAATCCATTGTTATTCTTTCCCATTTCCACATAGGAATTTATGGTTGTACCAATAAGCCGGATGGCTTTTGACATTTTGCTTTAAATCTAGAACATGTCAAACACTTGCTAACATATTTTGAGATGATTGCCTTCATGTTAGGCCACCAATAGAGTTTCTTTAAATCATGGTACATCTTATCAGAACCCGGGTGAATAGAATATTTTGATTTATGAGACTCATGCATGATTAAGTCCTTCAAACCGCCAAAAAGTGGTAACCAGCTTCGGTTTTTGATACGACGAGTTCCATCAGGACGAATTTCAAATGATTTTTCCATTCCTCGTAGGTTCTCGTTTTTGACATTTCCTTCTTTGAGGGCTTCATTTTAGGATTCGAGAATTTGAGATGGTAATTTTGGATGAACGGTTAAGATTAATGCTCGAACTCGGAGAGGTTTGATTCGTTTCTTTCGGCTTAAGGCATCTGCTACAACATTTGCCTTTCCGGGATGATAGCAAATCTCACAATCATAATCTGCGAGTAATTCTAACCATCGGCGTTGCCTCATATTCAATTCTTTTTGACGAAGAATATGTTGAAGGCTCTTGTGATCAGTGAAAACTGTACACTTTGTACCGTATAGATAGTGTCTCCAGATTTTAAGAGCAAATATTACTGCTCCTAATTCAAGATCATGAGTGGTGTAGTTTTCTTCATGAGGTTTGAGTTGTCGAGATGCATAAGCAATGACTTTTTCTCTTTGCATTAATACAGCTCCTAACCCTTGAAGAGATGCATCACAGTAAACGACAAAATTATCGTTTCCTTCTGGTAATGCTAAGATTGGTGCTTCACAGAGTTTTTGTTTAAGGAGTTGAAAAGCTGATTCTTGTTCTTCGCCCCAGATATAACTCTTGTTTTTCTGGGTTAATTTAGTCAAAGGCTTTGCAATTTTTGAAAAACCTTCGATAAATCTTCGGTAATAGCCGGCGAGTCCTAAGAATTGACGCACTTCTGTGGGTGTAGTGGGAGATGTCCAATTCTTAACAGCTTCAATCTTGGCAGGGTCAACATGAAGTCCTTGACTATCGATGAGATGACCAAGAAATTGCACGATATGAATCCAGAAATCACATTTAGAGAACTTGGCATACAATTTCTCTTTTCGGAGTAATTCCAAGATAATTCTGAGATGATTTGCATGTTCTTCTTCGTTACGAGAATAGATAAGAATATCATCGATAAACACTATTACGAATTTATCCAGATATGGTTTACATACACGATTCATGAGATCCATGAATACAGCAGGTGCGTTTGTTAAACCAAATGGCATGACTTGAAATTCATAGTGTCCGTATCTTGTTCTGAAAGCAGTCTTAGGAATATCTTCTTCCCTTACTCTCAGTTGATGATAACCTGATCTTAAGTCGATTTTTGAATAAACGCTTGAACCTTGAAGTTGATCGAATAAGTCATCGATCCTTGGTAATGGATAACGATTCTTTATGGTAAGTTTATTCAACTCTCGGTAATCGATACACATTCTGAAAGATCCGTCCTTCTTTTTAACAAATAAGACAGGAGCTCCCCAAGGCGATGTACTTGGTCGAATGAAACCTCGGTCGGTTAGTTCTTGAAGTTGGTTAGATAACTCCTGCATTTCTGAAGGAGCTAATCTATAAGGTGTTCGAGCTACAGGTGCTGCTCCGGGGATTAAGTCGATTTGGAATTCTACTTGGCGAACGGGAGGGAGACCAGGTAGATCTTCAGGAAAAACATCTGGAAATTCTTTGACTACGGGAATGTCTTCTAGTTTCTTCTCGTCTGATTTCTTCTCCATTACTTGAATCATGAAAACTTGACAACCTCGGGATATATACCTTTCGGTTTTTATACAAGATATGAGATTTAGTCGAGTTTTACTTCGATCACCTCGAATGATTAGAGTTTCACCGTTGATAGGAATGTGAACAACTTTTTCGTCACAGAGAATTTAGCCATGATACTTGGATAACCAGTCCATACCAATGACAACGTCGAAACTACCAATCTTAATTGGTATGAGATCGATTTCGAAAGGTTGATTTAGCAGGGTTAAAGTGCAGCCTTTAATAACAGTGTTTGTGCTTACTAAGTTTCCGTCAGCCATTTCGATATCATAAAAGGTATCTATTGTAATAGACGGAATATTTAGCTTAGAGGCAAGCGATATGGATATAAAGCTTCTATCAGCTCCGGAATCAAACAATACTTTGACTAAATGCTGATTTAATAGAAACATACCCGTAACTACGTTCGGGTCTTGTTGAGCATTCCTATCTTTCAGCATGTAGGCTCTTCCTTGGGCATTGATGTTGGTCTTGCGGCACTGATTTGTATAATGCCCTTTTTCTCTATAGGCATGACATACAACTGTTACTGGTAGTTGATTACTTCCAGTAGCTGGCTTCTTGTTTTGGCAGTTCTTGCTCAAATGGCCCACCTTGTTGCAAATATTACATTTGCCAGTACAAGGTCCGTTGTGATGGAAATTGCATCTCTTGCACAAAGGGAGATCTCTGGCATACCTACCATTTTCTGATGGAGTAACAGCATAGGCTCTACCAGCTTCTTGCCTTCGGTTTTGTTGTTGACGATTGTTGTAGCGATTGTTGGTGTTGCGGTAGTTGTTGTTGCTGCGGGAGCTGTTGTTGAAAGTTCTTCTGTCGTTAAACTTTCTTTTGTTGTCACTCGATACTTGCATTGGAGAATGCTTAGTTACTTGATCAATTATCCTTTGGGCTATGTTGATGGATTCCTCTAAAGTTTGAGGTTTAGAGGCAGTAACATTTCCTTCTATGCTTCGAGGTAGTCCCCCGATGAAAGCTTCCAAGAGTTTATCGTTGTTTGGCACCATGTTTGGACATAGAACCATTAATTCTTGGAATCTTCTAACATAATGTTTAAGATCATTTCCCTTTACAATCAGATTGTAAAGTTCTTCTTCCATCTTTCTGATCTCAGTCCGGGGACAATACTTGTTTGTCAGAAGCCTTTTTACTCAAGTAAGGTAAGTTGATTGGCTTGCTCTATTCCCATGGCTGGGCATAGGATTCCTCCAGGACAAGGGCATTCATCAGTTAAGTACCAGTGGGCAAAATGTTACTTATTCTCCTTAGGCACATCTGCTACGAGAGAATACTGATTCGGTTCGTTCATACTTAGCGAATAGGCCTAACTGATCCTACATGTACCTTTAAAGTAGATGGTTGCAGCCTAATAAACTCTTTGTTGTTCCCGTTTTCACTGCAGGAGTTCCTGTAGGACCGGTGTTCTTGTCGGATTACTAGCACTTGCCATTTGTCGAAGCTTTAGCTTTAGAACGAGGTGACACTTCAGCAAACTAAACTCCTAATGGCATCTTGAGTCATAGCCGGTGCTTCCGTTGTTGATGCTCTTTTTGGAGGCATTCTACCAACAAAAGATTACACGTAATAAGAATGATATCACAAGTATAATGCTTGTTCTTCTTTAGAATGATAAAAGAGAAATGCTTATTTTTGAAGTGCTTAAAGAATAATGCTTCATTTAAGTATTTTTAACAAGGGTGATATCTAAAGGTTATGGTATGATGATGAATGTACGATGAATAAATGATGAATGAATGATGAATAATGATGAGATGAATAAAGTGGTAAGAAACAACAAGGTAGATAACGGAATTGCCTTTGTATTTAAGAACAACTTGCCTTAGTACTATACATAGTCAAGATTTGACAAGTGTTTTTATTTATACCACACATCCCGTGGCTAGGTTAAAGCTAAAAACTAGAATTTAAACTAGAAACTGGATGATCATTCCATGCGGTTCTGGAGTTCGGTGATGGAGTTCATGAGATTTTCTATGTCTGCTGTGATCGAGTTTCAATGTGTGATAACCTTACTTCTAATTCAGCAATCCTATAGCAGGCTAGAGAAATTTTATGGTTGCATCCTATTTGCTTTTTCTGGAGTTTGGAAATCTGAGTATGAGCTTGCTGAAGTTCGGCTTCTAGAGCATCAAAATCTCGTTGAATGATTACAGTTCCTTTTCCGAGGCCTTTGATTCCATTTTCAATATGCTCGATACGTTCGATAGGGATTGCATCTAGGCTATTTAAGATATCCAGGATTTGTTCTTCATGACGCTCGATAGTTGAATTTGAGTGCTGCTCGCCAATCTCAAAAGTTTGAGGTTGGAACGGGGTAGAAGAAGATGATTTTGTTGGTGAAAGAAGTCCTTCTGGAAGAAAGAATTCTTGAGTTTTAGGAGGTATGATAATTGGAGGCGGGATTGGTGATTTTTCAGTATAGAAAGCTTGTAAAACCTTCATGTAAGGATCATCGGGAAATAACGAAAGGGTCGGTGAAGCTAGCGGAATAATTCCAATAAAGAATTGGAAGCACTAGAGTAAGTTTTCCCTGGAGAGGCCGGGACATAATCCGGAGAAGCCGGGGGAACATAGTTTGGGAAATTGGAAGAAAAGGCATCCTCCAAATTGGCAGTAGGATGGTCGGGGGAAGACATCGTTCTGCTTAACAACCCAGCAGTAAATAACATAAGTTATTTATTTAGTAATATAATAGTTATGTAACTTTACATACCATTCCGGGAGATATAGCGGCACGGAGGACTTTCTTGGATGGAAAAAGAAAAGTAGTTATAGTTAAGGTTTTAACCTTGTTCTCTATAACGTTGGCTCTTGATACCAAATCTGTAACACCCCCATTTTTACATATAGCAGCGGAAGCTAATCTGGGGTATTACTTCAAGGTACAACAGTCATAATCATAGAAAACGAATCAAAAAGAGTCGTTTATGAAAATAAGTTATCATTCATTTATTTCATCAGAGTTTTTACAAAAGAGAGGTCCCAACATCTGTATTTACAAAGTGTGAATGATAACGGTTTTTCCATCTTCATGTCCTCGCCACTCCGTGCCATTAGTTACCTGAGATAAAACATGCTAAAAAGTCAACACAAAGGTTGAGTGAAATCCATAGGTTTAAGTAATATAATTTGAATGCAAATGCGATATTCGGGTTACGTTGATATACACCCGGTATTGAAAACATATTTATTATTGCCATTAGCTCATGAATCCAAAGCCTTAGGGTATGGTGATACGTAATTGCCCCTGCGGGTACCTTTGCCAAAATACCCGCTTGATTTCTAATGATGTGCAATTAGTTACTAGTAACTGGGTACACCAACGGGGAGTCCAGCCCAAATAGATCTATTCACATCATGCGCGCTTACTACGAAGAGTAATTAACTGTTCATGATTATGGGGACTTAAAGGCAAAGCAGTTACTTAGGTAATAGTAAATTGAAATAGCATACAGAATTAATTGCATTCATGTTTATAGCATGTATCCTCCTCGCGGGTTTATAAAAAGCTTAAAATGCGAGGATATGAACTCACCTGAACAGTTATAGGGAAATTGATAGCAATGTATATGAAATGAATAGTAACGGCTTCGTCACGGGCAACCTGGGGTAATATATGTCAGATCTTAGTTTGATTGAATATGTAAGATTTTACATCGATGTCGGTTTTGATATTAAAATTATCATAACACCGTTCGGGCCATCATAATTCAGAAGTCATTCAGTAAACGTTTGAGGAGCTAGGGCACTTTAAATCGTAAACCCAACAACTCAGTCAGAACGTAATACCAAGATGAAACTCCTTAATATGAAGCTCCCTAGTATTGTGGTATGATATGAATCCGGGATATGATTTTTGAAAGCACATTGATGATGAATGATATAATAGTTATAACATAAGCAGTTTTAAGCATCTTATTCAATATCTGAAAATGTTAAGCACGTCAAGCGTTAATTAAAGTTATGTCTTGTAATGTTTTGAATGTGTTTTTATACTGTTTCAAAATGTTACATTTTAGACCCTTGAGTTTGAAAGGTGGCTGAATATACCCTTGGAGTTTGTACTTTTACGACTTTGGTCCTTTAACTTTAAAAGATATACCAAGAAACCTTGTACTTTGAAAAATGACATAATATATCCCTGTAGTTATAACTTTGATAAAATGACATTTTTAGTCCTTTTGGTTATAAGTTTCTGAAAGTTACGATATATACCTCTTGCATGGATTATAATTACAAAACATGTCCAAATTGCCATGCAAGCTTATTTTAACATTTCAAAAGACATTTATAAGTTATAATAAACTAAAATATGAAGATTTAACACAACGCAAGTTTAAATTAACGATTCGTTAAGCTAGAAAGCAAAACAGGTCATATTAGGGTTTCAAAACGAAAATACGTGGGTTTTAAGATCAAATTCTTTCATGACTTATCAAAGTACTTATTTTAACATTATATAAGCTTATTAGGATAGATTATACCAATTTTTTACAAGTTTAGCTTATAGTTTAAGTAAAAACATGAAATTAGAGTTTCGGGTGTACGATTTTGAATTAAAAAGGTATAACACATAGGTTTTTGAGTTCAAAGCTTTATATTATGATTTTAGCATGATCATATGAACATTATAAAGGTATGAATACAGAATATAAGCTTAGAGAACCTGGTCTTGAGCTTATAGCTTAGAAACGGGTCGGAATCAGGACTTTTAGCTTCGTACGCCTAGAATAACGACTCTCGGGCTTTGTTTCTTGGTTTCTTTAGCTTCCTTTATGTACTTGAGCCTTATTAAGACCTATTAGGATCTATTAGAGCAAAGGATTGCTTCTATGTAAGGGTTATAGAGGAGGAAGTGGGGGATGAAGAAAAATGAAGTGTTTAGGTTGCTATTTATAGTCGAATGACCCTTAGAGCTCAAGGAAAGCTTTCAATTTGAGTTAGGACACATAAGAGACCTAGAGGGTGATGAGGAGAAGCTATTATATGTGGTGGTTAAGCTATAAACTAGCTTGAATGAGGTGTGTACCTCTTTTGATGTCGCGGTTAAGGATAAGAGAACAAGCAACCATGTGATGAATTTTTAAACAATATAAGTTGAAGATATTTGAAGAGAGGTGCTCGTAAGCAGCTAGGGAGGTAAGTTTCTTGTCATTGAGGTGCTTAGTTGCAAGAAAATTAGTTAAAATGGGTCATTTTGCAAGGGTTTTGATTTTGGGTTCATTAGGGCTTAATTAGGGTTTTCAAGCTTGAATTTCGTGTACATTTGATTAGGAATGATAGGTTACTGATCCTAAGACTTATATTAAGGATTATAATCAAAAGTTGATAGGTGGTTTGGGTTAAAATGGGTAGAAAATGAGTAAATGGGTCAAAAGTTCTAATTAGGGCACAATTAGGGTTTTCTAGATTTATTTCTTGTACATTGTTGTTAATATGGTGAAATGATGATGGAAAGTGATTTAGAATGTTTTAGTTTATGTTATTACAACTTAATTAAGTGTTGGTTTGGGTTTACAATGGATAAAAATCAAGAAACGGGTCATAGTTTATAAACTAGCTCGGTTTTAGGGTTTAGGGTTTTGAATTAGTGTTTTAAGTGTAAAAAGATGTATGAAAGCTTATGAATAGAATAATTAGGGTTTACACATTGTATATTGAGTGTAGTAGCTTGTACACAAGTGATGGTGAAGAAATTAGAATGAAAACGGAGGTAAAACGGCTATTTTAGAGATCATGCTTAATGACTTGTACATTGAGCTTTTAGAGACTTGTACTTTGACTTGAAGAGACTTTATATTTCAAATGAGATGTTATATTGCTTGTACATATGCTTTAGTAGCTTGTGCATTCACTTTAGATATTAATCTTTCATGATATTAGGGTTTAGAGGCATACGGTAACGGTTTAAAGCCCGTTTTGATATAATGTTGCAAATGGTACATTATAGGAATAATGTACTTTGTAAAAATGATATTATGATATTGACTTGATATATTATGATGATTGCTTGACATATATGAAGATAGGATTTCCATATGTAGGTTGCCTGAGCCCGTTAACTTTAGTTATGCAAGAAATGTTGTACATCGAGATATTGGCAAAGTAAGTAATGTAATAAAGCGAAAAATTTCCCTGAAAAAGGTGAGTTCATATATAATTGATAGATTGTACATCATCTAACTTAATAGATGGATATTTACATTTATGAAAATTGCGGGTTGTTATAGACCCGGACATGAATCGAACATTACGGTCCGGTCCTCGGTCTGGTGTTTTGGACCGAATTGATTTTTGATCCGGCCCGATCTTGTTCGGTTTTCGGACTGTAATGAGCCTTATACATGGTGATGGAGTTGATGACAGTGAATACGGTCACCACTATTCTCGATAGGGTACAAACTATTTCAGCAATAATTGTATGTGTATTTCTTTTGTCTTGTCAATTGTTGTTTATGAAATGATATGCCTTCGCCAAATGTATTGAGTAATTTATTTAACGAGAAGGTTGTGCCTGCGCGTTGTTGCGGGACAGTTTTTGACGTTGTTTTTTTATTTTTCGTTTGTCGGTTAATCATTTATATAAGATATATTATAAAGAAAAACAATTCAAATGGGGGTTGCGAGTTAATCAAATGGAAGATAAAAACATCACGTTTCTTCTACTAATCTAGATACATTGTAATCAACTATTTTAATATCATGTTACAAAATTAAACATTAAAAGAGGGATTTGAGAAGTCTTACTATTAGATGCCATTGGTTCTTGTTCATTTAGGTCTTATGAGTGGGTAGGTTGTGTGTGTGTGTGTGGTGTATCACACTGATGTATACCTATGGAAAAAAAAGGATCAACAAATGTTAGATGTTGGTAGATAATAAATGAGTGAGATGTGGTAATATGGTACTTTTGATGATGGGCGGTTGTTTGAGCTCTGAAGGTGTAACCACTTGTACTGTTGTTGCCTGCATAAGAACATAGAGTCATCGATAATAAAAACATTGACTATGTATGATGTAACATTACAGTGTGTCAATGTACGTACTATTCTTACGGTTGGATGTGCTCGCCTTTTTTTCGTTGACCGAGAGTCGTTGATGATGGTGGTGAACCTGTGGCTGTTGTACATGGCTGCGATCCCTCGTATGTTGATAGAAGGCTAGATTACTTTTGTTGTGCCCAAAGTTTGAGTTAGTGTCACCTGAGACACGTGAGTGGGCGACTATGAATATATGTATAGACAAAATGCAATTGCATAGAGTACACACCAAACGTACGTTGTGAGAAGATCTGGTCTTCGTAATGGTCATGGCTGATACAATAGAATGTTGATGCACCACATGATTAAGGTCTGAATGCGATGCGTTTGGAGAAGGAGATTGGATGTTGTGTTCAGCAAATGGAGTGACTCCTTTGTTTCCCAGAGATTGGTCAGACCCGTGAGGACATAAGTCTTTCAATTTACTAATGTGTTCAGTTTTTAAGGCTGTATAAGAATGTATAGTATTAATAAAAACATATAGCGGCATCTATATATGTGGACATAAGTAATTGTGTGGGGAGTTACATGGAATGGCTGGCAAATGAGTAGAAAAAGCATTTGCAGTATTAGAATGGCCAGCTACATTCGAGAAAAAAAAGTAAAAAGTCAGTAACCACACATTTATGGTGAAATCAAAATGGAAAAATGGATATATACTTACCTATTGACAACTTCTTTTATATGAGTTGGTGAGTTAACACATTGTTTTATACAAATTGGGCTCTCGGTTAGGTTGATTTTTAGAAACTCGATGATATGCATTTGTATACAGTCCGTTTTGATCGCCAATTTGTATACAAAGTTTAACTAACCCATCAATGTGTTAACTCACCAACTCATATAAAAGTCCGTTCATGTATATGACCTAAGCTCGACAAATATTAATTAAAGAAAAGCCACTGTTGACTGTATTAATCATAGTAAATAGTTATTAAAGAATTGTAAATTATTCGACCCTCTGCATAAATTCAAGACCAAATTCAATCCACAAAAAAAGTAATCATTCTGACCCAATTAAAGTTCATTGCACGTATAAAAACTATAAGCACCACTATCAAAGTAAATGCAATATTTTCTAAATATGTGTTTTTCAAAGACAGGCGAAAGGATGTAAAAGAAATGCATGTGCACCTTTACCTGAACATATATATTGTGTGCTTCTTGCATGCACAACATAATAAAGTAGTTTCTGTGTGACTCATTTTCATGTCCACACCTGTCAGATTGTTTCGTGTCCATAACTCGTAACGCCCATGAATCATTCCAGCTATTAATGACCACCTAATAATGAGCATATATGAATGTTGGATGACAATTGAGACTAATATAGAAAAAATTATTGATCTAAGAGGGTGTTTGAAATTGCAGTTCCGAAATTCAGATTACTCACCTCGTATACTAATGAGTACTGTAATTACGTATTGTCACAAAACACAACAATCACATGTTATTTTTAAAGGCAATCCCAAACACCTTTTGAAGAGTATTACATTACCTATTACCATGAAGGCGGTGAAGCCGGATGATGAGGTCTTCCTCGTTGGCGAAGATGTGGCCTCAATTGACAATTGGACAAATGTAGTTTACCCAACGGACTCTGCAGTTCTTCCGACAATATAGAGGTATCGCCTTCTTGGGCAGGGTCTGTCACTGGCCTTCTCCACCGGCATATGAAAAAGCACCATCACCCAGTGCGCTGGAAAAGTTAAGTACTTTCCCTGCTGTGGTATTCGCCTTAAATCCGTGTTGGACATCTAGGTGCAATAATAGAGTAACTGCAATGAACATCAATTTTATTACTTTTCTATATCTTTTTTTGAAAAATATGTTATATTTTGGGAATATATTGTGAAGCACCTTAGGGACATGACTGTTGCAGCCAATGACAACCCAGATATGGATATACTGACAACGGTATACAGCTAATAATGTAAGCTACACTAATTGTTAGAAAATCGATGTTGTAATAGACATTAAGAGAAACCCACCAATTAATTATCATTTAAGTAGACATCAAGAATGCATCATTTAAGCAGACTTCAAGAAAGCATCACATTGAAAGAGTAGTATTGCAACTAATAAAGCGATATATAATACAAAGCATATGTGGTTTGCTGCTTTTCATGTGTCAAACTAACCGCATTTCTCATATAGTTTCACCAAAGAAATCACCAACATAGTATTTATAGCCACACATTAAACTAAAAAAACCATATAAACGCAACAACTATGAACAAAAACATCAAACCTATGGAGTAATCGACATCAATTGTTAACCCCACACTAAAATTTCAAAACCCCCCAAATAATATTTTACAAAGAGGAAAAAACACAAAAACTGATAGGGCTTGTTAACTTACAATTCTGAATGAGTTTCGAGTTTACATCATAATCCATCAAGGTTTTAAAACCCACACTGCAAATGTGTATGTTTGCTGGTGAATTATCACGGTGGAGAGAGAGGGAGAGCCTGTGAGACCGCTAATTATCTCGAAGAAGAAGCGAAGTAGTATTAATAAAAGAAAAAATTGGGCCAGTTTTTTAGCCCAAAATTCTGGCGAGAGCCAAAGGCAATGAAACGACGGCGTTTCAAGCCACCTTGAGTATATACGAGTCGGAATTTAACCCGCGCGTTGCGGCGGGGGCTAATTTGTTAGTCCGGCGTGTTGGTTAAAGTTTTTTTTGTTTTTTACTATTAATGCAACATGTTGATTAAGCAAGTACGTATGACAGGGGGATTGCAATAATGACCTCGTTTTTTTTCCCGATATGAAGATCTTTTTGGCGATATTTTGCGGAGCCGTTTTTTTAATTTATTTTATGCGGGTTTATTTGTTCGGTCTCATGTTTAATAGTTTGTTTTTTTAATATAGGCTTATGTGTTAGGCCTCATGTCGCGGGTTGTAATTTTTTGGCCTCATGTCGCGAGTATTTTTTTTTTTATTTGAATAAATCAGTAGTTTTATAAAAAAAATTCCTATTTTTTGCCAAGCAATTTTTTTATATTGCCTACTTGAAACAAAAAAAAAAAGATTCAAATGGGCCGGCCCAAAATTTTGGGCTAATGGTACTGTAGCACTGTAGCAGCTACAGTGCAAAATTTTGCGGGGGTTTTTTTTTTGTTTGGGTTTATTTTTTCGGTCTCATTTTTAATAGTTTTTTTTTCTCATATTAAATGATAATCGCGCGTTACTGCGGCGCATTTTTTCTTTCTTATTGTATTTTATGCGGATTTATTTTTTCGGTCTCATAACATCACGCCATTGTAGTTAATAGGGTTTTTTTTAATAAAGGAGATTTTTTTTTTGACCCAGGCCGATAGAAAGTTGTAAATAGTTAAAAATAAAAGCACGCCTCGTAATTTTTTTTTTTCCTTCTTATTTTTAGCGAAAGAAGTAGGGGTGGGAGGGATTATAAAGTTTTTTTTTGGGCCGATGAAAAGTAACCATGTGGTAAAAAGGGAAAAAAAGTTGGGCTAGATGTTGGACTAAACTTATAAAAAAAAACTACTTGGGTCGGGCCAAGGTAGAGCCCAAAAAAAAGTTGGGCTAGATGTTGGACTAAACTTAAATAAAAAAAAATACTTGGGCCGGGCCATTTGAGCCCAAGTCAAATTTGGCACTGTAGATGAACAGTGGTGCAAAATTTTGCGGGGTTTTTTTTTGTTTGGGTTTATTTTTTCGGTCTCATTTCTAATAGTTTTTTTTCTCATATTAAATGATAATCGCGCGTTACTGCGGCGCATTTTTTCTTTCTTATTGTATTTTGTATTAAATGATAATCGCGCGTTACTGCGGCACATTTTTTCTTTTCTTATTGTATTTTGTGCGGATTTATTTTTTCGGTCTCATAACATCACGCCATTGTAGTTAATAGGGTTTTTTTTTAATAAAGGAGATTTTTTTTTTGACCCAGGCCGATAGAAAGTTGTAAATAGTTAAAAATAAAAGCACGCCTCGTAATTTTTTTTCCTTCTTATTTTTAGCGAAAGAAGTGGGGGTGGGAGGGATTATAAAGTTTTTTTTTTTGGCCGATGAAAAGTAACCATGTGGAAAAAAGGGAAAAAAATTAGGCTAGATGTTGGACTAAACTTAAAAAAAAAACTACTTGGGCCGGGCTAAAGTAGAGCCCAAAAAAAAGTTCGGCTAGATGTTGGACTAAACTTTAAAAAAAAAATACTTGGGCCGGGCTATTTAAGGCTAAGTCAAACTTGGCACTGTAGAAGTTTAGTCAAATGTTTGTGAATTGAGTGATATATAAATGTATATATAACTAAAATATTTTTACTTATAGATGCACAGATAATAATACAATCTATAAATTATTTTAATATTTAATTACAATTTCATCTAAAAAGTGTCTTAACTCTTACTTACACCCATATACATTATGGTCGGTATGTGCGAATAATTTCATAGGTGATTAAATATGTTGATAACTTAGCTATACAAGTTTAATTTATGTTATGATCCCAACATACTCTAAAACCAAACAATATGAAAAAAAATTGATATCGGGTATGAAAATGAAGGAATGATTTTTATTTCCAATAAAGTGATTTGGTTTATGGGTTTTGTTTTAAAAAATGGGTATAAAACCCATAAAAGTAGGCGATTTCTAAACCTCCCATTACAAGTAGTAATTTCTAATACAAACAAACTGTTGGGAAACTGTTATAATTTTATTAATAAAATCAAATTATAATACAATAAATTAAATTAACAAAAAATTAAATAACAGACAGAAAGGGGTAGAAGCAGAAGACTGACACTATATAACGATAAGTAAATAAAAATTGTAAAAGGTCGTGGAACGAGGCTCGTGTTTAACACGATTCCCTTAAAACAGATTCGCCGTCTGTTTCCAAGGGTACAACGTCCAAAACTGTTGTACAGCCGGACCTGACAAACTTGCCTGAAAAATCACGGAAGCAGTCGTACATTTCTGATCGAAAGGATTGCTTGAACTTGATTTATATGGAGCTGCATATTTAGTTGTCTAAAACGAATGAGACTAGGCCTCTATTTATAGTGAAAACGTTGTCTTGTTTTTCAAGATAAATAACTGCCCAACTTAAGCAAATCTTTTATTAACAAAAAAAGATTTGCATATCTTTTAATGACACAAAATATTCTGTACAAACTTACTTGATAAGTTTAAATCTATTCCTAAAATAGATTTTCAGATTTTATGTTTCACGTGTCCCACTTTGAGACACGATATCTAATTCATGTTATCTCCATTTTGGACATATATATAATATATATATAATATATTTAGATATATATATATTTGATATTTTATTATATTATATTATATATATATATTATATTTTATGTCCAAAATGGATGATAACATGAAATTAGATATCGTGTCTCAAAGAGGGACAAGTGATGAACATAAATCTGAAATTATTTTTCCAACATCCCCAACAGGAATAGTATCGTTGAAAAAACACTACGGAATGTTTCTTTTGGCAAAATTTCTGCGGTTGAGTTCTGCATAGGATAGGTAGGTGTGACCCTTTGAACTTTCCCTTGTGAGATACACTTAGTCTCCTAGATCTGAGTAGACGCGATGTTCTTGAACTCAACATCTATTTACATAGACGACAATACACACTCACACAAGACTCTCCCTGACCTTGTCAAGTCCACATAGTCGTGCTCGTTATGGTCATAAACACTAGCCTGGTTCTACAAAAGCTCTTAGGAATTGCGCCCCCCACCATTCTCTTCGAAGCGACCTCACTTCTCTCTCACATAGGTGATTCATCCTGAATCATTAAAAATATATGTTTTGCGATTTCATTTTGAATCATTATGCTTTGTGATTTCATCCTGAATCATTAAAGCCATATGTTTAATCTCAACAAGTCACATTTGTTATAGGAATGGACTAGGATGTTACAGATTTAAGTAACACCCCATATTGACGTGACTTCCCCTACATTTCTATGATTAGGTTGTCCTATTAAACCCAGATCTTGGGATCTCCAGTCAAGTGAGTTAGGTTTTCCTTCATAGAAACTCATTCCTTTAAGGGATTTTTTTTTGAACGGCAATTTTATTAAAAAAAACTAGCAAGGAGCTAGAAAGACATTACAAAGAAATAAGATAGGGGTT
>BQNB010010509.1:0-83811 GCA_026074375.1 Tanacetum coccineum | reverse complement strand
CGTAATCCCGTTTTTACCACCAAAATTTCAAAAATAAAAAAATTCAAAAATAAAATAAGTGTTTTGTCAAAATTTTAACTTTCCTGCTAGGTAGAATAAGAATAAATTGACTCGATCAAGCGTGTTGAGCTCTAGCTTGTTCCTTAATTTTTAGACTAAGAGTTCGCGGATTGCGAAGAACGAAAAATGATAGAGTTAAGGGTAAGTTAAATGCTAAACAAGGATTATTTGGAAATCTTAAGAGCTCATGTATGTAATTTATGGCTTTTTCTCCCATAAGCTTCTAACCAGATTAATAATACGTGCTATTTTTGGAGATTAAACTTAAATCAACAATTTTTATGTGGTTAATAGCAAATAATAATAATAATAATAAATAATAATAATAATAATAAATATAAACTGTAGGCTGATAAAAGTTTGCTGCATCTTGTTGGCTCACAGCCGATGTTGCAGCCTTCTAAAGAAAGCCCATAGTAAGAATAAAAATCCGAGACTGATAAAAGTTTGCTGCATCTTGCCGGCTCACAACCGATGTTGCAGCCTTCTAAAAGGTCGAGGGTTACAATTGCATCATGGTTATGTTTAATGTTAAGTAATAAATGTAAGACCTCTTTTTGTTAAATTTAAATACGCTTTTGAACTTTGACTATTTCATTTTAAGTTTTTAAATAAGCTATGTATATACGGGAAACCTGAGAGTTTTTGAAACCTAAGGTCCGTGAGTCCCGATACTAGTTTCTGTGGGGTGTCAAAAGCCTGGTCACTTAGCCGCAAGGTTGGGATGTGCCGAGATGAAAGTCGCTACATGGGATGATCTCGCCTTCAAACTCATTATTCTCGGGTGAAACGTGAAACATAGAATTTTGCAAAACGTTGATCCATAGTTGAAATTCGAAATGGCACATTCACCTAATATATAATAATTGTCGGGAGTGAAAAGTTCACAAGTTGCAAATATGAGTAGTGTTAGCATCTTAACTTATATTTAACGGTGATTTCGTTTTAAGCTTGGTTTGGAATAAGTGAAAAGTCGGGAACGATGAATTTATCCTTTTTGGGGCATTTTAGGATTAAAATGCATCTTGTTTTATGATCCCTAAAAGTTATAAAAATAATGAAAGTCAAACGTTCTAGTTAGTTGCTTAATATGAAAAGTACAAAAAATGAGAAAAAAGGAAAAATACAAAAATAGTAGTGGTAGTTAGTGTAAATATTTAAAAGTGGTAAAAACGGGGCTTCTCGAAGCTATTGATTCTTTATTTCCCCTCGATGAACACTTAACTACTTTTCAAGGTTATTAGTCGAGGGGGATCAAGATTCTTAGTTTTCGTAAGTGTTTACTTATAGCATTGCGTGAGGACACGGCAATGTCTTAGTATGGGGGATTTTGGTATGTGTTTAAATACACATACCTTTGACCATTAAAATCAGACTGAAATGACCAAAACGTACCAAAAATACCTTGTATTTGTATGTTTTGCATTTGTATTGTGCAGAAAACGGATATCCAAGAAAAGGATGAAAAACGAAGCCAAGAGGACAAAACCGAGCACGAGAACGGAAAAAGCGTGAAGCAAGAGTCAAAATCAAAACCAAGTCAAAGTCAATTCCGTAAAGTCAACGGTCAAAACCGAAGCCGACATCGAAGAAATACTTAATAGGCCACCCGTACCTACCTAATGGGCCCGGGTCAGCCCATTAAGACATAAAGTGAAGACTTATATGAACAAATGGGCCCATTTTCCTTCTATACCATACTCGGCCCAATTTCAAGCCCAAACATACCCCTAACAGCCCACAATATATCTGTTTCACCCCAAGGACCATTCATGCAAATGAAATATATAAGTTGAGGGACCATATTTGCCAACTCCTTAAACCCTTATCCCACCACAAGGACGATTCATGAAATAAACTTACACAAGTTGAGGGACTATAATTGCCAAATCCACAAACCTTTCACCCCTGTTTTCACTTAAACAGTAATACAAACAAAACGGCCATTTTGGCGCCAATTTACCCTGTTTGTGTATCTTCAACCTCTGCAACCCCAAGACAAAAAACCATCACCTCAACCTCACCCCACACCCCACATGGGTCATTTGCCATGTTGGCAATCCCATGAAACCCCATTGGTGGATGAAAACGACAAGGAAATGAAGGGGTAGGATCGTTTGACTTGGGTTCTACTCAAAATAGATGGCCAAGATTGATTGAGAGCTTCTCCTCACACAAGTAACACATCTTTGTTTCTGTCTCACAAAAGAAACACAATGGGAAGAGGACAAAAGACCAAAGAAGATCAAGACTTAGTCGTTTTGTATAAATAGGGATCAATGTAAGCCAAAAAGGCATCTAGCTTTTACTTTCAGCTTCTTTTAGTCTTAATTTAGTTTAATGTACTTTTGTTTCTTGTAATGTTTTTTTAAGTTAATGAAATTTAAAGGTTGTTGTTAAAATTTTGTTTTCAAGTCTTTAAGCTCTTTTATGTTTTAAAAGCCCTTATAAGCTCTCAATTAAGCATATTAAGTAACCTGTCTTCATTAAAAATTATTAAACACTTAAGAAAATTCGCCAAAAATTCCACCCCTAAATTACCACAGCTAATTTTGGATGATAAGCTAGACTTGGAAGAGCTTATAGACCACAACTAGCTTGTCTTTGACAAGCTAGAGCTTGTAGATTAGCTTATTTATAAGCTTGTTTGCCTTGTTTTGAGCAAAGGCCTTTGTAAGTCTTCTATTTTTAAAATTTTAGCTTATTTACTATTCACTTGCTTATTTGTGCTTATTACTGCTTATATGTGCTTAATTATGTTTGTTTATGATGTTTAATGCTTAGTATGCTTAGCTTATAGTTTAAAATTGAATTGTGCATGATTTTAGTTAATACTGTTAGTTTAAGCTTTAATACTGTTTGATTAACTTAGCTTATTTGAGTGCTTATAGCTTGTTGAAAGTTGCTTATAAGTACTTAATTTTGCTTACTATTCATCTGTTTTTAACTTTCATAGCTTAAAACACACTAAAATAGCTTAAAAATGCCTTTTTCAAAGTTAAAGGGGTGTTTGGGTTAACTGCTAAAATGGGTCAAAAAGGTTTAAAAACTCATTTGGGTCACTAAGCCAACTTTGATAAACTTTATTAAGTGGTATTAAGCTGATTTCAGAAGTTTTCAAAGTTTAAAACTCAATTTTTAAGCTATTTGTATGTGTGTTTTGATTCTGTGATGTTTTAAGCTTGTAAAATAGCTTATTTGCTTAGGCATTGTTTAGCTGCTTATTTTTGTGTTTTTCATGTATGTTTAAGAGTTTTATTGAAGGAGTATAAGTGTCTAGTAGTGTGCTTTTGATTTCATCATTTTCTGTCAAATTTATCTAAGTGTTGAAAATAGAAGAATTAGCTTTTTGATTTGCTTTTTCTTGCTTATTCCGTGTTTCAAAATGCTTATTGATTGTTGTTACTTGCTCTTTGTAGTCTAAATTTATCTGTTTTTAGCTTAAAAGTTCATAAGGTTCTATTTTGTGGCTTAAAAATAAGCCCAAAGGTGCCCTTGTGGGCAGTTTGAATAGCTATTTTAGCCCATTTTGCTTAATTGCTTATTTGAGCTCCTGTCTTATTGAATTTGTCTTATTTTAGGTTAGTCCTGCTTATTAGGTTAGATTTAATTCATTTTAGCATTGATTAGCTTATTTAGAGCTTATTTGAGCTTCACAACCTTTAGTTTAGAATTTTGTTAGTATTTTAGCACTTCTATTATTTTAAGCTTAATTTAGTTCATTCTAGTTGCTTATTTTTGCTCTTTCTTGCTCAATAGGTGTAGTAGCTTATATGTCTTGGCTTATTTAGTTGTTTGCATAGCTTATTTATGTTTAAATAGTTTAACAGTTTAGTATTTTTAGCCTTTAAGTCATTTCTCATATCTGTCAACTTTTTAGCTTATTTTGTGCTTATTTCTTATATTTACAAAAAGTTGCTTTTTTATAATTTGCTTATCTTTGTTAGTTTTATAAGTTTAAAAAAAAAAGAAAAAAAATATTTTTTCCAAAAAGGGAGGCCAAGGTTCGAACCCTGGACCTTCCCCTTCACACTCAAACGTCCCACACACCACTCTCTACTACAAGTTGCCCTTGGGTCTTTTTCAGTTTGTATTTGCAAAATTTATTATTTAAGCCTTGTTTTCCCTTTTAGCTTAATAATCTGTTTAGCTTATTTCTGGCTTACCCAATAAGCCACTTTGCACCAATTTATTTTTCTTGCATTCTGCTTCTTTCAAACTATTTTCCATAATTTTTTTAGGTTTTTCCATTAAAGTTTAGTATTTTTTATTAATTTTTCTTTTCAAATATGTTTTTAATTCATTAAAAAATAAATAAAAATCAAAAAAATATAACTTTTTTTAAAAAATTTTCTTTTATCATTTTGCACTTAGGAAAATTAATTTTGCTTTCGTAAGGCCATTTTTGCAAAATTTGAGTTTTTAAAGAACGGGTTTAAGTCTCGACTCTTGTTTTTTAAGTTTATTCAATTTTAGCCTTTGTTTTTAGGTTTCTCTTAAACGTTTTTGCATTTTATTAGTATAAATTAGAAAACCAATCAAAAATCTTGTTCCATTCAATCATCGATTATCAAACTATCTCGACTTTCCAATTTACTCCTCGCTGGGGATTAACGACCTGGGAATATCATATACTACTTCCGGTTTCATTGATTTTCTTTCTTTGAACCTTTTCAAGGGACACTTGATTTGGTTTGGTTAATATATATAAGTAAGCGGAATATGTTTAAAGCGAAACATGCAAGCATGAGTTCCAGCGAAATGTGTTTTTCTTTCAAGCGAAATGTGCAGACTTTAGTATTCAAGCGAAATGTGTAAAGTTTGAAGCGAAATACGTAATTTCCAAAGTCAAGCGAAATATGCACTCTTGCAAGCGAAACATGTCAGTTTAGGAATTTAAACTTTCAAGACATTCAATTCACATCAAACAAACCTTAATCCAAATCAATTAACATTCACAGTTTTCTATTGATTTTGTAAAATCCCGCGAAAGACACAATTCTTTTCTCTGTTTTAATCATAGACTTGTAAAATCCCGTGGACGTTTATTGTTTTCATTTTACCACAACTTCAATCACAACACATCTACTTAAGATCCTTCAAATCATTTTCACTTCATAATTTTCAGTAAAATGGAAACGAAAGATACTTTATTTTCGTGTTCTAATTCAGAAGAACAACAAATGCAACAAATTCAAGACAAAGCAAAGAAGAGTTGCATGGTATCTTTTCGACAACTTCATTTACACCTCAAGCTTCTTTCAAACAATGACTTAAAAGGAACTCGAACCGAGTCTGGATTCAAACGTGCATTTGTGACACTCTTTGGTCAAGATATAGAGACTTTCACAAGCTTAATGTTCCTATACGTGGATCAACTAGAAAAGCAACTTGACAAAGAAGAATTTCAAGAGATTGGATCCATGGCTGCTTTTAAAGTACTCAGACACAGTTTCAGATATTCATCAAGTCACGGTTTTATTTGGATGAATGAATTGTTGTTAATGACACGCAACTACTTTATCCAATACACTCAACTTGTGATTCCAGAATTCCGTGACACACTGATCCAACACATGGAATCTGTTAAGAGTCGATTGATGAAATAGCAAAGCATAAGAAGAGTATAACAGCTGGGTGAATGAAGACAAATGCAGACAACAGAGGATAAAGGTTGATTCGGAGTAAAGCATTGATGCTAGTTTGGTGAATACAGAAAGCAGTGGTGTAAAGCATTAAAAGAGCATGATACAAGCAGTAGATCAGGGAATGATGCACATGCTGATGATGCAGATATCAGACCCATATATGATGAAGAGATAATGGCTGAGGTACAAACAACTGCTGAAATAAATATCTTTGCTACGGGACAACAGCATACTGAGCAACCTGAATTCAATAATGAAGGAGATGTTGACCAGAATGCTGAACAATGTCATGACACATGTCATTTGCCTGCTAAATTAAATGATAAACAGGACAACTGAACTCTCAAATCAACTCTTGAATCTGAAAATTATTCGTCTTAAAGCCCGTTGCTAATTTCAAAGATTTTTTAAGAATGGAAACACTATAGTGTTAATCTAGGAACTTAAATATCAAATCAAGCTTTAAAAGAAGGGCTACATGGTCAATTTTTTAAAAGTAAAAAAGTAATGAACCCAAGGTTAAACATGACATAGATGTAATTGAAACATTATAAACATCGAATTGAGAACATAAAAGTGGCTAAGTTACTTAAGGGAAAATGAGACTTTGAAAAGGCAATTACAAAAAATGTTTGATTCTATCAAGGACAACGAGAGTAAGAACATAGAATACACAACTTCTTTTGTTTGCAAATAATGATAAATTCAAAGCTCAATCCAGAAAAAGGGTTTGCAATTTGCAGGCATTAAAATATGAGTGTTAGGAAATTAACAAGGAATGTGTGGAATACTTATGTTTGCAAAATAGTCAATCTTAGGGAAACGGTCTTTAAAACCAAAGTAGAAACCAATCAGTGGTTAGCACAATCGACTGCGTTAGTCTGAACGACCTAGATTTTCAAAGCAATGGTTTGGCCTCCACTTGATGTCAATAACGATTTGTCAAAACCATTACACTACACATTATTTGGCCTAAGGAAAGAGATTTGCTGTTGCAACAACTCTATCAACTGATTGCATTGTTATCTGGTATAGCTCAAATGGCATGGTTTCATAAACATACCTAGAGGAAAGCTAAGACCAAAGATTACAGAAAGCGTAGGAATTCAGAACCTAGTGTGATGGCTTCTGCTAGATCACAAAGCACAACTAATGATTGCAAACCAAAACCTAGGATCAATAACCAAAAGTCTAGGAATTGGCCTACATTAAGAGTAGTTGCGTCACGACAAGACTGTGCCCATCAGCAGAACACTTAGGAATTCTAGAAGTTTTCTGACTCCAAAACTTTTGTTTGCCAAATGTAGAAATGTGTCTTTAATGCAATCATGATTCTTGTGTAACAAAATTCTTGAAATGAATCAACTCAACGTGCTAAGGTTCCATTATAAGACCATTAGAATATTCATACCCCATAGAGCAAACATTTTTTGCAAAAGAAACAAGAATGACAGATCCCAAAAACGGACATAGTTCTCAATCAAAAAGACCTTCCATTTGTGATGAGAAAACAATGACTTATAGATCCTTGTTGAGGTGGAAACCAACGGAGTAAATTTTCAAGACTGTTGGTCTTAGGTGGGTTCCTACTAGAAAGTATTCCATCTAGCACAACCAAAAAATAGTTGACAGTGGTAACAAAAAAAAAAATAATAAATAAACAAAAAAAAACCCAAACAAATGGTTCAATGACGATATCACTAACCAATATGATTGGGCATCACAAATTAAACAAAAACATCTTGATGTCAGTGCAGGTACACTTAACATACATGCAGGTACATCTTTAAATCCTACAAAGGAAGGACTCTGAGTTTGGTTGCTGAAAAGACTGATATATGAGAAACTAGGGCCTTCAAGGAATTTTCATTGATGAATAAGCAATGATCTTTGATTCATAAAAGTTTCTGAACTCGGAATTCACGAACCACAACATGAAACTATAATGTTTAAAGCTGGTTCCAAAAGTTGTTCCTCCAGCAGACAAGACAGCTACATCACGCGAATTGGTATGAGATGTTTGACTCCAGCAGAACTGGAGGTTCTGACAAATGAATCTGCTTGATACTTCATCAAACATCAACATGTACATATTTTTGAAAAAAGAAAAATACAAAAATATAAAATTTCAAAAAGAAAATACAAAATCAAAAAATCAGAAAATGTTTCAAAAAATATTCTTCTCGACATGTCTCTTGGAATCGATAACATTTACGTACCTAGAAATGTTGATTAATATCGACACGGGCGTGTAAATGAAGTTCGAACAGGAGTTTCAAATGCTTTCAAAACATGTCATTTCTATTTTTCTCTATGACTTGTAATCACTCTCAGATTGCAACTCGGACCCGAACGACAAAGGAGAGTGTACGCATAAGTGCGCTTATCCTTAGCGTTAGAAGAGAAGTCTTCTAACATTTGGTTTTTCAAAAAGTTGAACACAATTTTTCAAGAATTTCTCAATGACGATTCAAAATCTTTCAAAATTGTGTGTTCAACACTCCAGTCCTCATATTGTTTTTCAAGACAATTATTCTACATTTGGTGTCATTTTTTTTAAACGAGTCAAAGTTGAGGGGGAGTTTTAATGATTGTTGGATACATCATAACATGACAATTCTTATGTATTCAACACATTATAAAAGGTCTTAATAACATCTACGGAATAATAATGACTATTAAATAGATTGATTGTTATAAGATGATTAGGTGGTTGAGCATAATTTTTTAAGAATTCTTCAATGACAATTCATAATCTTTCAAAATTGTGTGCTCAACAATGCTAACCCTCAATTTTATATTCATTTTACAACTTGGTATCATTGTTTTTGGTGTCAAACATATGTAAAATCGAGGGGGAGTAAGTTTATGTTCCTTGTAATTCATGCTAAGTAAAAGTTTTCCCTATGGTATTTGAAGACAAATTTTAATCACAAAGTATTTCAAAAACTAAGTGAATTAGTATTTAAAATAAGGGGAGAAATGTATTTAAAATGGTCTGAAAATATAAGTGATTCTTTATCGACTCAAAAGTGTTGATAATCTTCAAAAAAGGTTTTATGGATACGATCTCATACCTACAACAATCTTATTTCATGACGATTCTGAAGTCATAAGGTGGTAAGGTTGGTAAATTTATCCTATTGATCCAACCAGAACCGGAGGGATCTACCTAAGGACACTCCATAGTTAGAAATACTAGTCCTTAGGTATGATTGGAGATGAATGTGAATAAGGGAAGATGACTGACTAAGATTGAGCTAACACTGGAACAATCACAACAAGGTGTTAGTAATAACGTCTTGGTATGCATCGCCTCGCTCTCGCCGCGCGCCTTAAAGAATTAAAAAATAAAGTATGGATAAAGGGTATAAGAAAGAAGCCCTCCACAAACGTAGGACAGAAAACCGGGTCAATACATTTGCTTTCAGAATCAAATTTTTTGATTGTGACATTGAGACGAAACATGGACCCAGTGATGCAATGCACAATCCCTTTCTGCTGCCATTCAGGTTTCTCTCCAAAGCAGAAACTTGTCTCATTTGTCACGGAGATACACACGACTTATATTGACTTTCTCACTCTGAGACTAGTTGTTATTAAATTAGGTAGCAGTTCTCGCTCCAGCCTCAGATTAATAAAACAAAACGTTTAATCGAGTCTAAAGCTAAGAGACATATAATAAATCGTCATTAGGACACATTCCTTTACTAAATACTGTTGAACATCATTAGTTCACAAGCTGTTGTAACAAGTGTCCTACGCATTATCCATGTACATCGCGCGCGCTCAGAACATCCGAGTGATTACTTATGGTACTCCAATGAAGATGGAAATCTAGTTTGAGGTAGCATCAAAAAAGCTCTTAGTAGGTGACTTGCGAGATTCTATATGAATCAAAATTGGTCAACTGGCATAGAAAACGATGGTGAATTCAATGTGAAATCAAACTTGTTCCAGGAAAAGAATTAACGGCTACTGCTGCTCTCTGATAGTAAACTATCTGATTCACTTTTACCACAGTTGTCTGCTTATCGAGACGTTTACAGTATTGAGAACTAGCAGCACATGGTAAATCTTAACTACATCTGTGTTAGAAGATCCTACGCTTTGAGCTGGAAACCCTGTCAAGGTGGATTCTTTGATTTACAGATCACATGGAACAATATTTATACTGTACTCTCTGCGCGTCACCTACAAAGAACTGGAAGATTAATCTAACCAAATCCAGACGAATGATAAAGCCATATTCGTCCACACGCTTTATTTCTAACTGTTTTATTTTAGGATACATAAAGATGGAGATGGTGCTGCCTTATTCTAGCTAAAGTCGGATTCAATCCTACCACAGTTGATCATGTCAAAGTCTACAAAGGACTATAGCCTATGAACATTGAGATCAAGACTCATGTAAGATCATGCAATTACAAGACAAAGAATTCTGCACAAACTCAGATATACAAGATCTCGCCCTTCAATAAGATATCAAGTCTATCAAGGGAGATTGTTAGCAAGCTTTCAAGATGATGCAAAGTATGAGCATGTTGGTCATGATTACAAGTTAAATGGCTGCAAAGATGATCAAGAGGAATGATTAAAGATTTAAAGATCTCGGACGAAAAGACAAAGTCAAAAGACAATGACAAAGGCTAAAGATCAAAGATCACAAAGCATAAAGGAACAAGCCTACAACGTAGACAGAGACAAAGATCACAAGAGCTCAACGACAAAAGCAATCACATGATTTCGAAGGAGTGTCACAATGAATAATCTTCGGGGGGAGATTGTTTGCCTCAAAATATTAAGTCGAACAATGGTATGTTCATTCAACTAATTATATTAGGTCCTCTAGTTATTAATTAATATACGTTGTAATAGGCTAGACGGGTAAACGGGCTCTTAAATGTAAGCTAACTTGTCACGTGTATCGGGCGAAAGCCCAAGTAATCCCGATCCCGGCCTATAGAAATACTAAAGGCATGAAAGCCTTTTAGTTTAGGTATAAATACACCTCCTCAAGCAAAGTGAGGGTAGTTGGTCATTTGTTAATTTTCATTTTGCAAGTAAACTCTCCCAACTTCTACTTTCTCTCTCTACTCTCTCTCTCTACCCTTCCTACTTTTCTTGTTCTTAATATGAAGTGAAGTGATTTCTTGGTTCCGACAATTTGCTTCTTCAAGCAGGAGTTGCTAAAGCTACCAGTACTAACACAGTTAATACTGTTTGCACACCAGTTAGTACTGCCAGTTCTTCTGGTGGGACCTTCTCTACCATGATCTAATCCACTTTGCCTGACCAAGATGATTCTCAAATATCTGAATCTTCGAGGTATTTATGGGACAAACAAAATATGGATTTTTACCATATGATCTTAATGATGATGAGGGTGCAGTGGCTGGACTTCACTAAATTTTAGAATCCCACTGTGAATGTTTGTCCTAATTCCACTTCAAAGCGTCACTCTATTCTTCCTACAACTCAAATTCTTGGAGATCCAAAATTAGCAGTTCAAACAAGGAGCAAAGTGAACAAAAGTTCTGGAGCCCATGATTTTGTAAATTATATTCAAAAGCAGAGAAGAAATAACTCACATGATTTACAGACTACTTGTTTGCTTGTACTTCATATCTAATTTGAACCCAAAATGATATATGAAGCCCTTGAAGATGATAGTTGGGTTGATGCTATGTAGGAAGAACTGTTGCAATTTCATTCGATTCAGAAGTTAGGATTCTTTATAGATTCTTGACCTTATGAGAAGAAAGGCAATTGGGACTTTAATTGGGTCTACCAGGAATAGAGGATGAAAGAGGTGTTATGGTTAGAAATAAGGGCAAGGTTCGGTTGCCCAGGGAATATATGAAAGAGGGATGGGATTGACTCTGATGAGGTTTCCGGCTGACTCCTGTGCGTAGGATTGAAGCCATTAGGATCTTTTTGGCCTTTTCTTCTTATATGGGATTCATAGTTTATCAGATGGATGTGAAGAGTGCCTTCTTATATGGCACAATTAATAAGGAGGTGTATGTGTCTCAAACTCTAGGTTTTGTAGATCCTAAGTTCCCTAAGAAGGTCTACAAGGTTATGAAAGCTTTGTATGGTTTACACCAAGCTCTCAAAGCCTGGTATGCTACTTTATCTACTTTCTTGTTGAAGAGTGGATACAGAAGAGGAACCATTGACAAGACTCTTTTTATCAAGAAGGACAAGAATGATATCATGTTAGTACAGGTTTATGTGGATGATATTATTTTTGGTTCTACAAAGAGGTCTTGGTGTGATGAATTTGAGGCATTGATGAAGAGTAGATTTTAGATGAGTTATATGGGAGAGCTCACCTTCTTTCTTGGAATTACATGGTCAAGCAGAATAGTGATGGAATTTTTATAAGTCAGGATACATATGTTGTTGAGATCCTAAAGAAGTTTGATTTTATGAGTGTGAAGACTGCTTGTACTCCAATTGAGACTCATAAGCCACTGGTTAAGGATGAGGAAGCAGCAGATGTGGATGTACATCTTTATAGGTCCATGATTGGGTCTTTAATGTATCTAACTGCTTCTAGACCAGATATTATGTTTGCTGTATGTGCTTGTAGCAGGTTCCAAGTTACTCCCAAAAACTTCACATCTCCTATGCTATGAAGTGGATCCTTTAAGGTATCTAAAGGCAACACCTAAATTGTGCCTTTGGTATCCTAGATGAGTCAATCTTTTGACCTTGGGATATTCTTATATCAGACAGTGACTATGGTGGTGCTAACCATCTGACAGGAAATCACAAACAGTGAGGTTGTTCAAATTTGTTTTGGGGGGGGTCATTAGGTAATTTCGTGGCAATGCAAGAAGCAAACCATTGTGGCTACTTCTACTACAGAGGCTGAATATGTTGCTGCTGCAAACTGCTATGGACAAGTCTTATGGATACAGAACCAGATGCTGGACTATGGGTTTAACTTTATGAACACAAGGATTTATATTGACAATGAGAGCACAATATGCATTGTAAAGAATCCAGTATTTCACTCCAAAACAAAGCATATTGAGATTAGGCACCACTTCATTAGGGATGCTTATGAGAAGAAGCTTATCCAGGTGTTAAAGATTCACCACTGATGGACAATGTTGGCATGATCTTTTAACTTAAGCTTTTGATGTTTAGCAGGTTCCATTTCTTTATTGTAAACATTGGAATGATCAACATTATAGATGCATTGGTTCAGTAGGAGGCAAGATGGATTTGTTGGAGTTGTATAGTTTGTAGTTGAATTTTGAGTTAAAAGATGGGTTGTGGATGACATGATGACTTTTGAGGTTCATATGTTGCCTGTTTATTGAAGACATAGTTAATAATGTTGGTATAACACGTTTGTACTAATGAGCTTAGTTACTACTGCTGAAGGTAGTTGGTACTGCTGGTACAAAAATTCATACTGCTAGGTTCAGTTAATACTGCTGGGTACATGTGGATTGGAATTGTCCCTAGATGCTTAATTTGAGAAGAGGAAATTGCTGGAAGCATGGATGTTCTTTAAGTGTTGGTTTTTATCACCACACAACAAATGGTCATCAGTTCACCATGTCTAATAGACATCAAGAAACTGGCTAGTCAGAGCAAATGGCTTATGGTTAAAGACTTTTTCAACAATACGTTGTATAGTTAATAGTTTACTCAAAACTATTTGGTTATTCAATTGCACCATGTTTTTGCTATGAAGCTTGGCTATTCCAGGGCAACACGAAACTGGTAAAGATATCATAAATCAGTTGATGGCAGATTAGTTTGCTCAAAAACTTTACAGTCATGATCCACTATCTCAAGAGTACACACTTGGATGTGGGGAGGGACAGTTGGAACTAATGGAATTGATGGTATATTGTACAAACTTGTGTGAATTTGTGAGCAAAAAGAATAGAGAGATTAAGTGAGCTAAAAACAGAAAGAGAGGATGTGAGAGTCAAGATTTGATGCTGGATATGCTTTTTGGACGACACTAGAGCTAGTACTGGTATCTTAAAGTTAGTACTGCTAGGCTTTCCTTAGATGTTGCGGTAATTCTTAGTTACTGATGCCATATGTTAGTAAAGTGGCATATAAAGTTTAGTACTGTTAGGCTAAATTAGTACTGCTAGATGACCGTTAGTACTGTTTGAGACATAACAAAATTTCCTACTCTAAAAGAGCCGTTGAGATATTTCCGCCAACAATCTAGCTTATAGGGTTTGACTAATTGAAGAATTCTTGATCTTTCCATATATATTCATCGGATTCAAGATAAGTACAAATCTTTTCAGTCGGTCCAAGTACAAAACTACTAAACTCTCTCTTATCTCAATTTACTTTACCAAATACACATACTTTCATCCACGATCATATCCCAACACTTTAATCACCTTTTAATTCATAACATGACGCGTTTGGACTTTTGCGATAAACCCAACATGGTTGCATACTTGGAAAAGTCAGCAGGAAGTGAAGGGTTTGAACAAATTATAGATTTCCTAAGTGCAAGTCATATCCACTTTGCCCTCACTGCAAACCTATATGAACTAAGACATACAAACTCTACATCTAACTCTTTCTTTTTCTTTTCTATTTTTCTCTTCTTTTTTTTCTTTTTTTTATAAACATGATACATAATTGGGGTTTATAAACACACCCCTACACTTGAATTTTTGCTAACTCATTACAATTAACTAATTACATACCCGAATCGAAAGGATCAACAAAACATGGATCGTATTGAGCTCTAGTGGGGGGTAATAGGTGACTTCTTCCCCGTTTCTTCATAAGATAAAAACTACCTTGATTCCCAATCATCCCAAAACTGTATACACTGATAAATGACTCGACTTAGCAACTATGTACTCCTGCAATAATTAATAATGTATTAAAAGCGAGTTGACTCTTAAAATAATTCCTTTAGTATATATAAATATATATATAATAAATATAAATATATAATAATAAGAATTATCTCAAAAATATCAATAATAAGAATTCCAAGAGGTTTTTTTAAAACGATTGTTACTTTTGACCAAAGTAAAATTCCTAAAAACCTTCCCGGGTCGTGTCCCTACGAGGTGCGAATTTGAAAATCGAGGTAACGTTTGTGGAACAATGCTTGAATATTACAAATTGGATTTGGTTATCTATTTCTACTAATAATATGCTAAAACAAGTAAAGGCATGCTAAAAACGAAAGCAAATAAGGCTAAAACACTAAAAACGATATCGAGATTCAAATCCCGTTCTTTAAAAACTCAAATTCTACAAATTTAACCCTACAAATGCAAATTTAATTTTTATAAATCCTAAATGATAAAAGAATTTTTTTTTTAAAAAGAATTATATTTTTTTGACTTTTATATTATTTATTATGAATTAAAAACGGATTTAATCTAAAAAATTAATAAAAATGACAAAACTGATTTGGAAAATTCTAAAAATTTTGTGAAAAATACTTTGCACTATGCTAAACCTAAGAAAAATAAGCTGGGTTCAACAGCTTATTGAAATAAGCTCGAAATAAGCAGAAAATGGATTATAGCTTAAAAGGCTAAAATGTGTAAAAAAGAAAAGTAAAGTGGAGTTATAACGCAAAAGACCCAAGGGCAGGATGGTTGTGTGTGGTGGTGTTAAAATCAGGTTGAGGGTGGTAGAGGTCCAGGGTTCGAGCCTTGCTCACCTTGGGCTTCCCACTTTCCTTGGTTTTTATTTTTGCAAACCTTCTTTTTTATGAAAAAGCTTAAGGACCTAAAAATAAGCAACTTTTGTAAAATGACTTTTTATAAAAACCTAGAATATGCTGGAAATAAGCTCTTAAAAGTGACAGTACTTGGTTTTTTTAACTAAGGGTTAAAAGGCTAACTGTTAAGCATTTTTTAGACTTAAAAAGATAATAAAAAAGCAAATAAGCTAACAACAGGAAATAAGCTATACCTAATGAGTACTATGGAACAAAAATAAGCAAATAAGATGAGTTAAACTAAGCTTAAAATGACAGTATAACACCCTGTGTTTTCAAGTCATTGACGACATCAATAAATTCACAATGTACCTTTTTGAATTGTACGTGTTTGCTTGAAATCATAAATATTAAGCTAAATCGCGTAAGCTAAAAATTAGCGTTCAATATAAACGGGCATCAAACAATTAAATGTTTACATCAATCAAGGGTTATGTAATTATTTTGAGGATAATTATTAACTTTGTTCATTTTATTTTTATCGGCTACGTAAAGTGTATACGTTTCGCGATAAATTGCGTTTAGGCACTCCCGGAACCACCAAAACTTTTCTACGCTTCAACAAATACCCACTTTTATACCCAATACATAAAGTTTACTCAAATATATCATATACATCTCTTGTATGCCGAAAATCTTGCAATGTACTCAAAGATTTACCAAAAATTCTTCCTTTTGGTCAAATGTACACCATACTTCATTAATCTACACCTTACCTCTTTAATGCACACCATACTTGTCTCTTTGACTCATGAGACCATACCTAAGACCATGACCCATCACTTGGACCATGCTTTGTCTCCTTGACTAGGTCTTGCCATATATATACATGTATCTCTAGTAAGAAAGATCATACATGCTTAAACACTTGGTAAAATTCACAAAAACACCTCTCTTGCTCTCCATATAAGCTACGGCATCCCCCCTACAATCAATCCATATAAAATTTTATTCAACCCATACACTTCTATACACATCTATCCTAAGACATTCTAAGGTGTTTTCATCCATTGAATCACCATTTACAAGTATTAATCAAGAAAAGCAAGATTAGGGTTTTCTTGAGAAAACTAGGGTTTCTTAAGTGCAAGCTTTGGTTTTAAGGCTAAACACGGGTTTAGCATTTGTTTCTCATCATCATCATACATCATAAGGTCTATTTTAAACCTTTATGCTTTCATGTTATGAGTTTTTATATATATGATGTGCTATATAGTGAAATCACCATTAGGAATACTTTTGAACATGAAAAATATAATTTTTCTTGTGATTATGATTTTGTACACTTTCTCACATATTATGATGATGGTAATATCATGAAATAAAGGATATATAAGTCTTGTACAATCTTGGTTTAAGTATAAAAAGTTCATATGTAAACTTGTAATTAAAAGTTAAGTAAGAAAGTTTATAATTTCATGAAAGATAAAACCTGTGATCTTGATGATCTTGGACAAAATGACTTTGATTGGGATTATGGACATAATATACATAGATATATATATTATATAAAGTAAAGACTGTAGTAAAAAGTAAAAAGTGGGTAAAATATAAAAACAAAGCAAAAATGAACTTAAAGAATGTTAATAAACATCTGTCCCCAAAGTGCCTTAAAAATGAATATATTTTATTTATAATTTTTATAAGATAATACATTTCACGACGATTCCGAAAAAGTAAGAAACTTGTTAAACGGATTAATAACGAAAAAGTTACGTTAAAAACGAGTTATACGTTAATAAACGAAGTCGTAAGTAAATTTTTATAAAAACATTTTTATAAAATTTATAAACAGCAAGTATTAATATTTTTAATAAATAATACACATTTTTAGGATTCCAAAATGATAAGAATCGTAATTTTTCAATTAATAACGAACGAGTTATGAATTTCGCAAGTTTACGACAATTAATACTTTTATAAAACTATTTTTATAAAAGTTACTATTCATGACAGAAAGTTATATTTTTGTAAACCTCATAAAAATATAGAACTTTCAAATACGAGAACGTCCTCGAAAGAATCACTAAAAACGGAGCTATAACGAATAAAATACGACATTTACGGGTTTTACGACAACAAAAACGATTTTTATAAAAGTCATATCTGGTGTGAACAGTAAAAGTTACTGTTCACCAGAGGGTCAAAATATGGAAAATGTCAAATTATGATAACTCGTCTTAATACGAAAAGATGGACATAAGAAACGCGAGAATCGGGCTTAAAACGCAAAAGTTATGCTAGTTTTACTAAAACGGTAATTATAAACGTTTTAACTTATTAAACACAATAAATTATTATTATTTTTTTTCCAAAACCATAGTTGGTGATGGAGCTATATAGAATTTATGTGGTTATCAAATCCTATATTAACTAGGGAGTTTCATAATGAGGCCTCTTCGGATGGCGTTCGACAGTTGTTGGACTTTACGATTTAAGTGTCCTACCTCCTCGACACTCATGTCATGACCTCTTTAATTATGAATAGCCCGAACGATAGTACGAGTAACAACTACTATAAGAATTATATTCATACTTGGTACTTAATCCGACCTTGATAATTTAGGGTGCATACGATCTTTTACTAGACGCTTTAACTCGGTATTTGGAATTATCTGAACGCCAAGGGGTTTCATAAGCCCCAACACTTATTACAAGTTATTACCTGATTTACTATTATATGGGGGTGAAACATGCTTTGGTTTTTTAACAAATTGATGCAAGATTGATTACATGATTGCCTAAGTACCGATAACCCAATTAAGCCCATTATCATGAACTTCAATTGCATAGATTAGTTGGGAATTTACATTATTTGAGCGCGAATTTTATTAATAGACTATTCGGAAACACCTCCCCGTGTCGGAGTGACTAGCTATCACCAAGAACGAACGTTATAGCATGTCGAATTTTAGGGATGTTTTCGGGTTAAAACATCATTGCGGGCAGAAATTGCAATATATAGTTTAATTGCAAGAAAGATCGTCGAGCTTCAGTGTCATGAGCTTAGTGTAAATGTAATCTATTTTTGTGAGATCTGCATTTGCTTTGCAGTATCACAAAATAAGTCTTGGCGGTCTACACATTTATGATTTTAACAAACCTATGGATTCACCAACATTATGTTTGACTTTTTTTACATGTTTTCAGGAGATCAATTAGCACTGGGCTGCCAGGATGCATGGGGTTACATTTTGGATTGCACGCTTAAAGATTATAGGTGCAATCCAAAATTCTTGGGCAATGTATAGTCAACTTTTGGTAATATTCAACAATGAACAAGTAAAGCTATATGCTTTTGTATTAAGGGCTTTCAATAAATATCCACTGTATCATTTTAACACGACTTTTGTGTCGTTTTTATAAATCTTGTGCTATTGATCTTGAAGTAACACGCCCCGACCCTTATATCCGCTGCGACCCAATTTGGGGTGTTTACTTCTGCAAGATAAAGACAGGCCATATTTCACTACAAAAGTGAATATCGGGGCGAGTAAATGTAAAGAACCTATAAAGAGTCTGCAGACTCCGATATAACGTCCCAAAACAAGACTAGGATCACCATTATCCCCGGTTTAGACATAGTATCAACAGGATATCCTACTAGACTAACATTAACCATATGTGTTCTCTTAAGAATCTCAACAGCATATTTGTGCTGAGATAAAAACATCCATGTAGAATCACGCATAACAGAGACACCTAGAAAATAATTAAGTAAACCAAGGTTGGTCATAGAAAACTCCTGATGTAACAAACCAATAACTTGCTGCAACAAAGTCTCTGAAGAAGTAGTGAGAACAATATCATCAACATACAATAGCAAATAAGCAGTATCGGTCCCCTGTTTGTATATAAATAAAGAGGAGTCACAAAGACTATGAAGAAATCCAACTCTAGTAATATAAGATGCAACTCTCTGGAACCAAGCTCTAGGGGATTGCTTGAGCCCATAAAGAGACTGATGTAATAAACAAACATAATCAGGGTAAACAGAGTCCTAAAATCTTGGAGGTTGATGCATATAAACCGTCTCAGATAAATCACCATGTAAGAAAGCATTCTTGATATCAAGCTGATAAACAGGCCAATGTTGAGAAGTAGCTAAACTAAGAACAATCTGAATATTACCTGATTTAACAACCAGACTAAAAGTTTCATCAACATCTACACCCTCTAACTGGGTACTACCATTTGCCATAAGATGAGCCTTGTAGTGACTAAGAGTGTCATCTGCATGATACTTATGGCGAAATAGCCACATACAACGAACAATGTTAGTGTCCATAGGTCGAGGTACTAGAGTCCAAGTGTTATTTTTAATAAGAGCATGATATTCATCACACATAGCATTTTGCCAATTGGAATCATTAAACGCATCATGATAAGATTAGTCAAAGGCGAAACCGAAGACACGTGCAAATTGAGACGCTTAGGAGGATGCTTAGATCTGACACGATAATAGGTGACCATGGGGTAAACCGAGATGGGTTTCGGGTTGTGAAGAGGATCCAGAATAATGGGTGAATGGTGTATATGTATATGTTAAGCCACGACAGATTCGGTTGGAGTCTGCATTTCTTGTTGGGTCGCGGGTATTTGGAGTAAGGCCGGAGCAGGTGAAGGTGGGGATTGAGTGTGGGTCTCGAAGGGTATTTATTGGGCCGCAGGGGTTTGGTGATATGCCTGGGCCCGAGCCTATGGCCTATTTAGCTATTAGGGTTTTACCCTACATTTCTTCTATAAATACTCTTTGTACTCTTTTATTTTTATTATCAATTAATCAAGTTTAAGATAAATAAATTTATGATCTTCTCTTCTATTTTCTGCCTGAGCCAGCACACGCTAACTGGTGCTTTCATTGAGAGATCTCGTTGAGAGGGCTTCCGATTTAGGGTTCCAAAAAGAAAAAATTTAATGTTCATCGGAGTACTATTCACCTAATACTGTTCATCGAGTTACTATTCACCAAGTACTATTCATTGAGGGTTACTATTCATCAGCAAAAAAATATTATTCGAGTTATTTTTTACCGGAGTACTGTTTATGGCATCGGGCGGCAGTGGTCGGGACACGGAAGACGCACTATCTAAGCTCTTGCAAATGGGTACGGTGGCCGAATATGAGAGTAAGTTTGTGATACTTGCAAATCGAGTAGCGGGGATCTCTGCAAACTTACTTAAATCATTTTATATCTCTGGACGTAAACCGGCTCTACAATGTGCACTCTTAGGATCAAACCCCACAACTTTAGGTAAAGCTTTTTTGTTAGCCCGTGCAGCAGAAGCACGCTTCACGAACCTACAACTGTGGGAACTATTGAGGTCGAATCCTACAACTTTGGGAGAATCCTTCTTTAAAGCCCGTATCATCGAGGGCTGTTTTGAGGACGAAAATAATCGAACATTCGATAATAATGTTGGTGATCAAGAGGACCCTAACGTGAATGATAAACAAGAAGTGAAAAGGCTGATGAAGATATTGGTGTTGATGAGGTTAGTAGCGTGATAGACGGTGTTTTCGATATTAGTGAGAGTAATGTGGAAAGTATGGAAGTTCATAGCAAGTTTGGCAAATTTTCATAAAATAAAGAAAGTTTGGAAGAGGTTGTTGTGGGTTGTGGTGAAGCGTTTAGAGTTGACGATGATGAGTTGAATAGAGTGATATCGGTACTTAAGGATGGAGGTGGTGAATTTGATGATTGTTTGGATGGAATAAATTTAGATTTAAGCCATGATTTTGTGATTAGGATATTGGAGAGTAGAGATGTTTCTGGCAGGATTTTGGTTATTTTTTTGAAGTTGGTATATCGCGTGAAGAGTCATGGGGCAGCAAAAGGCGGAAAAAGGGTGTTGTGTTATGTCCAAGGCAGCGGAAGGCGAAAGAAGAAACAAATTGAGGCTGCAATTCAAAGAAGATTATGGGATACCGGAATTAAGAGTGTTATTCAAGGCAACACCTTGAGGGCAAGGTGGTTTGGCGTTCTGGGTGTGTATGTGTGCTTCAGCTGGCTTGTTGGAGTGGTACTTCTGGTGAAAGATTGTAGAATGATTAAACCGTAAGCCTTTCCATAAAAAAAACCCATATTTACCTTTATAAACTTGTTACTCCTTGGCTTTAGTGGTGGAGATGTGTATCCTTGCCAAGCTTATGATAGAATACTTATCACGACCGAGCAATTGAGCGAATTAGTTACATGGTACAACATAGATTAGTTGAGTGATTTGAGTGTTTTCATCTTCCTATTTCGTGAGGTGTTTGGTTGTGTACTTGTAATAGATCGAATAAGTTCTTTAAACGGAAAATATCCTTAAGGGATACATTTTTATAAACTTCTAAAGGCTACTCGAGGACAAGTAGGATTCAAGTGGGGGGATATTTGATGACATCAAATAACGTCTATTTTATAGCATCATTTATCCCACGATATTAACCCATTTTGTATAGTTATTGCAAAGAATTGTTACTTAATCGTTTATATTTGAGAATTGCAGTAATTATAGAGTATTTGGAAAAAGATGAAGAATAGGACGTGTTTTGAAGCATAAACGAAGAGTCTAAGAAAGTCGATTGATTCTGACATCGATACGCCGTCTCATTCTAGAAAAATAGGCTGTATCTAAAGACTTTGAAGAACTCAAGACCATTTCCTGACTTTGAAGAATACGCCCTTGATACGCCGTATATGATACTTTGGTCAAAAATCAAGAAAAACACATTTTCAGCCAATACTCCGTATCCAAAAACCCAATACTCTGTATTTGTCAATACTCCGTATCTAAGAAACGGATATGGCGTATTGGTCAATACGCCGTATCCAAAAATTAGATAAGGCGTATCTAAATTCCTGCGCAAGAATTTTAGAATATTTTATTCTTGGAGCCTACGCCAAACAACCCCGATACGTAATATTGAGTTCCAATACGCCGTATCGACCAATTTTCAGAGTCGATAAATACCAAATCATAAATACGATTTAGTGTATGCTTTTTTACCACCAAGTCTGATTTCTAGAAGATCAATGACGCCAAAAAGGTCCTAAAAAGTGGTCCAATCAATGGGAAAACTCTTGTAATCTCTACACTCCACTATACGCGTTCGGTTAGCATTATGTTTAATAGTTCATCTATGATTTCGTGTATTGTTACAATGACTATCGGCTAATACCTTTAGGTATTAGCCATGTATATGATAATACAATGTTTTGATTTGTCTTTATATCGATTGTTCTTTATTTGTTGCATGTTGATTATGTTTATCACTGCATTCCCGTTTATGTGCTTAATTATGTGTTTTTCCTATCATTCAACTGGATCTAGTCCTACATATTTAATGCGCTACAACTTCAGTTTTGTTTGGGCGTAGGCTAAGAGTCCAGGATAGAAACATATAACGCTTATTCATATAGCTAGATTAATAGGATCACTAATAGAAAACCGTATTTCGATCTATGGTTAAGTGGATAAGTAGTCTAAGCCGGTGACTTAGGATTACGTATAACATCCTGTTTCCATATGTAGTTAAGTGGGTGTGGACTACTAGTATATGAATTTCCATTAAGCAGGAAGTTGGTAAAGCCTCTATGAGCTAGGATTCAATATAACCACCAATATAGTTTCCTAGATAAATTATAATCAACAGTGTGAGCTTTATGTGGGTCTAGGTTAATTGTGACAGGATTAACTAGTGACAAACCTCGAGTCTAGGGAGAAATCCACCTAACTTTGGTATGAATATACCACCAACGATGAATTCAATCATTGCACGAATAGACAATCAAGGCTATATTATTAGAATAAACTGGTATCGGTTTTTTCTAGATGGACCTCTTACATATTCTTTTGTTAATCAACTTGTGTGCGTTATTTGCCATCACATTAGATAATTAAAACTAAACGTGTGCCAGTCTCTTAGGCTGAAAACCCCTTTTGCGTTAGTTTAGGTTTAATTAGAATAATTATGCTAGATTAGTATCAAAACTAGATAGATAAAATACTAGTAGAATTAAGAGTTAACTTCTACTCTCATGTTGATCGGACCCCCTATAATACCAAACAGCTCCATCTGACGGGTACACTGCCATTAAAGTATTGTTTTTAGATATAAGTCAGCTTACTAAATAGTAAAACTTCATACATAAATAACACCTACACAATGACACATCACCCTCGTAATGGAATGTGTAAGTATCTAATAAATAAACACCCAACTCTGAATCCACCCAAATGGCAAGGTAGTATGAAGACTATTGATGGGCTTCCTCTAACCTAGCTGTGTTTACCTAGACATCTTCGCTTTGCAATTAAGAAGCTAGTTTTCTAAAGCCTAACGCGCACATCATTAACAATAAGTAATAACAAAAAATAAACAATTAGGTTTCATGCAATCATAAGAAAAATTATTTAGATGTAGCCAAGGATGATAATTCAAGCAAAGAACAAATTAAGCAAACAAACACATAAGACATATCAAAAATGATTAAAAGGGATAAAGAACTTTACTTCAATTAAACATAGAGTTATGATGAGTACACAAGGGTTAAGAAACCCTAAAAAAGACCTAAATGTCTGCTTCAATGCTTACTAACGATTTCCACATGATTTTTCCACACAAAACCTAAAAAATAAGGGGTGTATATATATAGGCCCGCAACTCTGACAACGTCGCTTGTTAATCCTGACGTCGTCAGCCCCCCGAACCTTCTTATGGCTTCTCTTTGTCGGCTAATGTGACGCCGTCACAAAACCTTGTGACGCCGTCGCTTTGAAACCATGACGGCGTCAGATGGAAATCCTGACGCTGTCTCCACGACCTGTAAACCATTCTTGATCAGAATTCCATAGAGTTGCATTCTTGTCTCGTTTCTTCCTAAAATTGAATACAAGTCACGTGTATTTTCTTCAAATGTTTCTCAAATGCTAAAACAACAAAAAGAAACACTTGAGCACAATAAATGGGGATATTTGCATGATTTTAGGGGTTAAATAGCCCCGAAATAAAATGACACCTCATAAAAAACCTAAATTTGTGGATTATAAAATAAAAGGGACTTTTCAATACATAGAAATTAAAATGAGACATAATGTTTTAAAACTTGTGATACGAGGATGTATGCATGCTTCCTCGTACATGTTTTTGGTATACTTGTTTTATCAAAACCTTAATACCCGTTACAATTAAGTCTTTGTCATCCAAGTATGAGATCACTTGCATTACTTTTTTACTCTATGATAGTCTTAGGTGAATTGCAACCCAAGGGAATAATAATCGTATGATCAGAACTGAGATCAGTTATTACATATTTTGTATTAGACGACTTAAATCGAGTATGATTGATCAGACCTTTTCGACTGAGGCAATATGATGGGGCGGAATCATGCCAACTTGAATATTATTGTTCCGACATATTTCCTTTATCTTCACATTTGATTATTCTAGATAATCGTGACTTGGGCTCCATTCGAGCTAGAGTTGTACGTGTGGCCAATATCACTCGTTGTTACTTTTTGTTTATCGTTTCTAGCAAATCAATGCATTGATGGTGGGAAGTTCAAGTTGGAATCTTTAGACCCTTGAAAAATTAAGTAAATTGTTTATTTATATAATACGTATGGTGTACTATTTTAAATGATTATTATCAAAATATTCCTATATTTTTAACTTTGATTGTTTTGTAGTTGGCTTTAGCCCAATACATGAACAATTCAACTATTAGGTCGATTATCAAAAAAGAGAAGCTTACTTGACCAAACTTTACGAACTCATATCAAAATCTAAGGATTGTCCTTAGGGTTGAAAAGAGACTAGTTAATTTGGAACATCCTTATGCCCTTGAAAAACTTTACGAACTATCTGTGCTATGTGATGCTTATATGGTTTGTATGATGCACAACAGTGTGGCTTGTATTATGATTGCTAGTTGTTCTCCTGATCTTCAAAAAGACCTGAAAAAAACTACATTGCATATGACATGCTCCAAGAACTAAAATTTATGTTTGAAGAAGCGAGTAACATGGATGGTCGAAACAGTTAAGCAGTTAAGCTTGTGCAATAGTGAGGCTGGTTGGTCTGTGAGCTCTTATCTCTTGAAGATGAAGGGCTACTTGGACACTTTGGAATTCCTTGGTTACCCAATGCCTCAAGAACTTAGTATGAGCCTTATTTTGAATTCTCTCTCTAACAACTATGAGTAGTTCATTTATAACTATAATATACATAGCATGAGGAAGACTATAGCTGAGCTACATGATATGCTCAAGTTGACTAAGAAAGGACTTCCTAAAAAGGATAATGCCTATGTTATTCTTGCGATTAGAGGATAGGTTAATGAAGAAACTAAGAATCATGATCCGTGGTCAGGGAGATCAAACTAAAGAAATGATAGCCATGTTTTAGTGAGAGAGTGTAGTAAGAGAAAGAATATGTAAAATAGAATGGAAAAGGAAAATAATATAAGAGTCTCAACCCCTCTATGGAAGCCATGGAGGGGTATTTATTCCACCATACATTACATAAGTATACACTATTGTCTGTTCTAGTCCCTGCGTATGGTGGTATGGTAAACTATGATAATTTCATAATGTCGTCACATAAAATGAAATCTTAACAATCTTCCCCTATGGGATGATATACGGAATTACTTCTAATATTTTCCTAACAAGTACCATATTGATCTAAGAAGAAGAAATTCCTTATAAAGTTCAATGTAATGATGTCTTCTGTGGTGTTTGACATCAAGTCTTTACTCTACCATAAATCATCTTTGTAGTACCTTGTAGGAGAAATATTATAAGAGGCATAAACTAGGTAACCCATACACTTCTTGGTTAAGGAAAAGCTGAAAAACTCAAAGTACACACTCTGTCCCATTCATGAAGTCGAAATTGTAGCATCAAAGTCAATTAAGTCCCGGACGTGCACATTCCTTCCTTTAGGATAATGATGATATTTCTTGTAACACCTAAGGTTAGCTAAGTACGGATGTGACAATTAAACCCTCCAAGTAGCCGAAATGATAGCACCAAAGTCAACTAAGTCCCGGATGTACACATTTCTTCTTGCAAGATACTGACTATCCAAAGGAATCATCATACCATTGTGTACCTCTTTTATCATCAGAAACTGTTTCTTACATCTCTTCCCACATGTAGGTGGAATAATACACCAAAAGCCACGAGTTAAACACTGATTTTCTCTGCGGTCATGACATTTGTCTTCCTGAAATGACCTCAAATAAGAATAAGGTATGAAGTTCGTCACGTGTACTCGTTGTGCGTTCAAATGTATGTCTCCTTCCCACTTGCTAGTTTTGATACCTCAGAATCAGCAAAACATTGTACGCAAATATACTTGACTACTTATGTGAAGAATAAATTAACTAAAACGTATCCCGTGAGAATCAACTGCTGATCAATTCTCTACTCATAAACTCTCTCTGACTATCTTTACCAACCCCTTTGTAGGCTATTTGAAGTAACCACTGATGGAGTAAACCTGATATACCAAACTTGAAACTAAAGTAGAATTTCCCGTTCTTGTGACTTAAGCTTGCACTAATGTTGGAAGAACGGCGTCGAGAATTTGTGCAACATCCATATCTCTAAGTACTCAATACTCACCAGACAAAGTATGAGACTGTCATCACCTCTTGCGATTATCCACACCGACCTATGCGTGTGTCACTGAGTACTACAACGTAACTTCTTTAAGTGATAGTTATCCAGGTCTTCAACCATCCACCCCGACTGCTGGTAACTAAATAACCCAAGTCTTCATCCAAAATCTTAAGCACGAGCAAGTTATTATTGAAATCATGCATCCAACCAACCCTGACTTCAAGATAAAATAAGAACACACCTTCGTGAAATGCCATTTTAATCTCAAATAAGTGATACCCGATCAACCCCGTAGTCACTTAGAAGATTTAATACCAAATCTAGCCATTAAAATTTTTAAGTTCCATTGATTCTTTATAAAGATCGATCCCGGTCTTGTCACTTAAAATAATTACTTTGTCACATTAAACCATTAACCAACAATCACCAAAAATTTAGTACATAGGCCCAAAAATTCAGATTAGCCAGTTTATGGTAAAAAAAATCGCTCAGCCTAACCAATGAGTGCAATACACCGACCCATACTAAACATCTATACCCGATCCATTAATAAACCCAATCCACAAGTGAATTTACAGCCCAAGATATGTTAACATAAAACTCGGGCCATGTGTAACACAAAAAAACTCAGCCCACATTTTTTTAAACAAAACCCGGCCCAGATAAATGAATTTGAGATATAAAATGGACAATCCCTAATTTTTGATACACACTATAACCCTAATCACACGCAGTCACCGTCTATTCTCTTCTCTAGAAACTTCCACTTTCAGTCAAATCAAATATCTTTCACAAACAAAACATAACTCTAATTTAAGTGATAATCCAATTCACTTTCTTATAACACAAACCTATGAAAAATAATAATCAACGGTCATCAGATATGAATCAAAGAGCCAAACCCACTTGATGATGAACCAAGATCATTTACGGCTTCAAGATCTTTATAGAGGTCTCGAGTAGGTTGAGATTGTTGTGTTTGTGTTTTTTTCATGATTTACTGAACGAAACAAGGAAGAATATGAACATTCTTGTTCATGTTCTATCTTTATGGTTTTCAAAAATTGAATCAAAAAGCTAGGCTTCATATAGATCTATGATGATTTTTCAATTCGTGTTTAGTCTTGAAAGATCTATGATTTTTTCAGATTATAACTTGATTGTTGTATCATACGAAAAGGATGAAACGGAGATCTTTTATCTGTTTTAATTTTCTATTTCGAGTCAATGTGTATGGAGATGGAGATGTCGTATTGTGACGATGGGATTAGGAATAGTCCTGGGTTTTGTTGATGTGATTTGTGACAAAGGATTTAGTTAGGGATCTGTTAGATTTGGATTTGTGTGTAGTTGGCTGTGATGATGTTGTAATAGATTTATGATGTTGTTGTTTTGTTTCGAGTCATGTGAGTCTGTTTTTTATTTCTTTACTTTTCTTTGACCTTGACTCGGTTAATACCGATTTGTCAAACTCAGTTGAGTTGACTCGGGTCAACTCGGTAAGTACCGAGTTGACTCGGTTTGGGTTAAAGGAGGCAAACCGCTGGCAGAACAAACTGCTACCCTAAAACGCTACCCCCAAAACGCTACCCTAAACCGTACTACCAAATAGCCACCTTTAAACCGCCACCAATACCAAACCGCCATCACCAAACAGTTACCACTAAACCTTTATCACCATTTACACCAAACCGCTACCTAGTTTTGAAACGAGCAGAGGTTTGTTTAGTTTGGACCATGAAAAAGTCTTCTGAAACCTATTCACCAAACCGCCATGGCAAACCGCCACATCAAACCACCACAGTCAAACTGCCATGGTCAAACCGCCATGGTCAAACCACTGGCAACTGTCAATGTTGTACTTTTGTACTATTCTGCCTAGTACAATTTTTGTTTTCATGCACTACAAACAAAAAGAATGTACTTTCTGGATCAAACCGCTATTAAGCATAAGCCCATAAATAATAAACTTTGAAAAATAAATTGTTTGACCTCACAATAAGCTACAAATAAGCTCAAAAATAAGCTAAGACAGTGTGTGGCCCAGATCTGCTACTTTAGTCGTTCTAAGAAGTAAAGAGACCAAACAAATATCAACAAAAAACAATAGATAATCTGAGAAAGATAGATCTGTGACCAAAATCATTCTTGTACACACATATAGAATCTATGACTTTAGACTTTTGGACTTAAAAATTGACAAAACTAACTTAACAGCCAAAAACAACAATACATACGAATCCAACATCTGTGACAGATTGAGACACAATCGAGACCAACCAGACAAAAAATGAAACCGACCCAAGAGTGTAACCTTGGCTCGTGATACCACTTGTTAAGTATAAAAGAATCGTTGATCTGGTGGTCTTGGTAAATCAAACCATAAGAATGCCATGTTTAGAGAGAGAGAGAGAGTAGAGGGAGAAACTAGTGTGTGTAAAATAGAATGAAAAGTGAAATATTACAAAAGTCTCACCCCTCCATGGAAGCAATGGAGGGGTATTTATACCACCATCTAATACATAAGTTTACTAAGTTGACTACTCTAGTCCCTACGTATGGTGGTATGTTAAACAATGGTAATTCCGTAATGTCGTCACATAAAAAAAATCCTAACATTCTCCTTGTCCAAGTGTATGTGAATGACATCATATTTGGCTATAAAATTTACAAACTTTGTAAACAGTTTGAGAAACTGATGCTAATTTTTTTTTTAAATGAGTATGATAGGAGAACTATCTTACTTTCTAGGACTGCAAATCAAGCAGGATGACAAAGGAATATCCATTTGTCAAGAAAAGTACACTAGGGACTTACTGAATAAATATGAAATTTCTGATAGTTCCTCAGTAAAGACACCTATGCTTCCTCTAAAACTCTTAGGTCATGACCTTGCTAGTAAACCAGTCAATGAGACCATATACAAAGGAATGATTGGGTCCCTGATGTACTTAACTACTAGCATGCATGATATCCAATTCTTAACATGTCTATGTGCAAGAAATCAGGCCAATTCAAAATAATTACATCTCATTGCTGTGAAAAGAATCCTCAGGTACCTGAAAGGTACTCCATCCCTTAGTATGTGGTATCCAAAATGCTCAGGATTTGATCTTAAAGGATACTCAGACTTAGATTATACTGGTTGCAATATGGACTGAAAAACCACCTTAGGTGCCTGTAAAATACTTGGAGGCAAATTAGTTTGTTGGAATGCTAAGAAACAATAGTTAGTGACTATGTCCTCAATTGAGGCTGAATGTGTGATGTTGCTAGGTGTTGTGCAAACATCATGTGGATGAAAAGTCAACTCAGTGACTATGATATTCATTACAAGATGGCACCCATCTCTTGTGACAACACCAATGCCATTGTCATATACAATAATCTAGTCCTTCATTCAAGAGCCAAGCATATTGAAATAAGATAATATTTCATCAAGGACCATATCCTAAAAGAAGATATTGAGTTGCAATTCATTCCCACTGAGTATCAGCTAGCTGATATCTTCAAGAAGCCCATGGATGAACCTACTTTCACAAGAGTGAAAGCTGAGCTAGGCATGCTTAACATTGATTGATTAGTCTCCCTGATTAATCATGTTTAGTATGGTGTAAATATCCTCCTCTCCCATAAACTCTCTCTCCCTGATAACATATATGATTCCCATGTCACTAAGGGACACATTAAATGAAGTAACTAAATGTTCTAAGCTTTTAGTTACTTAATGTTCTAGGTTGGTGACTGAATACATTAAATAAGGACAAATATTCCTTATCTAACTGTCATCCAACAACCATGGGTCCCACTACACTCAAACAATCCAACTAAGCATTTAATGCTCACTCCCATAAAAATAACCCTGATGACATCAAATAACATCTATTTTATAGCATCATTTATCTCGTCTTTATTGCTCGTTTTACATTCTTTTATATAAGAATTGATACTTAATGGCTTATTCTATTAATTGCAGTAATTATCGAGCATTTGGAGAAAGTTAGCTAAAAGGCATGCATTTTGGAGCACAAACAAAGAGTTCAAGAAAGGCTACTGATTCTGACAACCTATACGCCATATCATTCTAGAGGCATACACCGTATCCAAGACTTTGACAAACTTAAAGACCATTGCCTGACTTTGAAGAATACGCTGTATCCGCATCAACGATACATCGTATATAATACTTTGTTCAACGAAGAAGAACCAACGGGTTTTACCTCAATACGCCGTATCCAGCAAGAAGATACGATGTATCCGTGCCCTTACTTCACAAGACATCCATGACGAGAAGAGAACTATACGCCGTATTCAGAAAAACTCATATGCAGTATTCGGTGACGGATGAATATTCTAGAATATAATATTCATGGAGCCTACGCCAAGTTACCCTAATACGCCGTATTGAACCCTTTCAATACGGCGTATCGACCTTTTTCCATAGCTTATAAATAGAAAACCCTAAACTCGGTTTTCATTATGCTTTTAACCACCAAGTTTGATTCTCATAAGATTTAAAGAGGCAAGAAGGTCCTGCAAAGTTCTCCAATCTATAGGAAAACCCATATGATCTCTACACTCTATATACGCGTTCGGTTAGGGTTACGTTTATGTACTTTAATCGTTTATCTATGAATTCGTGTATCGTTACAATGATTATCGGCTAATACCTTTAGGTATTAGTCATGTCTATGATAATTTAATGTTTGGTTTGTTTATATTAATTGTATACTTATTCGTTGCATGTTGATTACGTTTATCACTTCATACTCGTTTATGTGCTTAAGTATGTATTTAACCTATCATTCAAATGGATATAGGAATACAAATATCGCGTTAGCTAGAGTCCGAGATAGAAATACATATAGCCTTTTATATATCTAGAGTAATAGGATCACAATATTAATGACCTGTCTTTGCCCTTGGTTAAGTGAATAGGTAGACTAAGCGGTGACTTAGGATTACATATAACGTTCTGTTTCCTTGGGTGAAGATTTAGACAATGGACTACTAGTATATAAATAGCCGTTAAGCAATAAGTTAGTAAAGCCTTAATGAGCTATATTTCGATATTATCACCAATACTGTCTCCTAGATAGATTATAATCAACTGTGAACACTTTATGTGGGTTTAGGTTAATTGTGACATGATTAACTGGAATACAAACCTAGAGTTTAGGGAGAAGTCCCACCTAAGCTTAAGAATGATATATCACCAACAAATTAAAACAATCATTGCACTCATAAACAATGAATGCATTTTATTAGATTAAACATGGTTAATACATTTTCCTTACATTAGGCTTGACTGCTTTTTTATCTTTTGTTTATCAACTTATGTGTGTTAATTGTCATCATTTAGATTAGATAAACCAAAACTCATGCCAGACTCTCATGCTGAAAACCTCCCCTTGCGTTAGTTTAGGTATAGATAGATAAAACTAGAATAACTAAAGACTAACACAGATAACTAAAATACTGGTAGACTTAAGTGTTAACGCTAGCTTTTAGTGATCGACAACTGATCGGGTACACTGCTCGTTAGTGTTTTTAATAGGTAAAGTCAGCAAAATATAAATGGTAAAACTTGATAACAAGTATTGCCTACACACAACGACACATCAAGTTTTTAGTGTTGTTGCCAGGGAGTGAGTTTGTTTAATTCTTATTTATGGTTTTTTAGTTTAGTGTAATTTAGTTTGTAATTTAGTATTGTCCGTATTAGTGTATTTAGATTAGTTTTCATTGTATATTTTTCATATTTGTGCGTTTTAGTGTTTTTCTGCATTATTTTTTGTTAGCCTCAAAATATTAAGTCGAACAATGGAAGTTCGTTCATTAATTATATTAGGTCTCGGTCATTAATTGATATAGGTTGTAATAGGCTAGACGGGTAAACGGGATCTTATATGTAAGCTAACCGATTACGTGTATCGGGCGAAATCCTAAGTAAACTCGAGCCCAACCCATTTCAAACCCTCGGCCTACTAAGCCTTTTAAGGCCAGCCCATCTAGGGTATATAAACCCCTCTCCATGTGTGGAGAGAGGGTTGTTGGTCTCATTTGTGTTTGTGCAAGTAAATCAACCTCCATCTTTTATTCTCTCCCTACTTTCTCTTTCTAGTTTCTCTCTCTACAATTCTTCTCATCATCCAATCTTACTTTTCTTGTTCATCATAATGAAGTGAAGTGATTCTAGAGTCACCGACATTTGGTATCACTCTCCATGGGTGGGTTTTGTGATCACGTTGTGGTATTGCTTATTTGAGCTTAATCGGGTTATTTGAGCATTCTCTTATTCGGATTATTTTTTATCTTATCTTTTGTTGATTTGGTTCAAACAAAAGTATAATTTTTAAATTCATAATACATAACTAGAAAATTTAAAAGGTGTGTCACGACTTAACTGATTTAAATCAAAACACAGTCTTTTTATTTCTTACAACTCTTCCTTTATTTCTTTTGTTTCTTTCTCTTGAATACTAGGTCACGTGCACATTTCTTTTAAACAATCAATAACAACAGTGTGTTTTGGTGTGTTAAAAGGGAACAACATGTGTTGTATTTTGTCAAAAAAAAAATTCTCTAAAAGCTTAAGCGGCTTATTGGGTTTGTTTTGCGTGACTTATATGTGGGGGAATACAGCTTTTCGAAAGATTTTTGGAGACTCTTAATACGTTGCTTATTTGTTGTCCTTATCGTAGCCTATTTGTTAACTTATTTTCGAAGCTTATTCTAGTCGAAAAACAAGCTTATTTCAAGTTTTTTTTTGCTTTTTGGAGTGCTTATTTTCTGGGTTAACAAAGCTTATTTTCAAGCTTTTTGGCTTGCTTATTTTGTGGTCCTCAACGGTTTGAAACAAGGGAGACATAGATCCCGTTTTTTAGCTGAAACGAAAAGGACAACAGTTTTTGTGTTTTGGCTACAAGACAAGAATCTCGAAAGTACAGGTTAAGCGAAACATGTATGTTTAAAGACAAACGAAATATGTTGAACAAGGTTAAGCGAAATATGTTGTCACAAGTTAAGCGAAACATGTAAACAGGTTGCACTCGAGCGAAATATTACATTTTATAGAACGAAACTCTGCCAAATTTGTTATAACTCGAGCGAAACATGTATTCCAGCTTCTTTGAGCGAAACATGACAACATCTAGCAATTAAGCACGTTAGTTTCGACTTGTTTCGGGTTTTTCGGTTTCGAGTGTCGGTCAACGACGGGACTTAAGACATACACCGTTGCGATCGTGACTCATTTTCGATCAACGTGGTATATTTAGTTTTTACCGTCGATAACCGTACGACTCCGCGAGATTCAAAACATATACATTGCAATTTTATCATTTATACTCGAAGAAGACGACATACTGTAGAGCGGGAATTGTTTTTTATCAAAGTAATTTCACAATTTGCAACTTTAGTCCTTGGTCTCCAATATACTTTCACAGTTCGTCCTTGGTTGTTTATTAAACCCTCAAAGTTGAATCTAGTTCACATCGTTAGTCCTTAGGACTTATAAAACAGCCCGTTAGTCCTCCAAAGTGATCCGTTATTACATTTTCAGTACCTACAACTTCGATTAACAACCGTTAAGCACGAGACTTGGATTTTAATTACACCATTAGTCCTTGTTTATGATTTAATCAATCGTTAATCATTTTAAGTTGAAAGTGTGGTATTCGGTCATCGTTTTAAGCTCATAAATCGTCAACAAAAGCTCAAGTTCTTCAACAACAACAATTATTGTTTCACGGTTTCTTCTTGATTTAGTAAAATCCTGTAAAAGTTGATTCTTTTTACGGTTTAAGTCATAGATTTGTAAAATCCCATGAACGTTAATTGATTTCAATCCACAACAACAATCACTTTACCTGCTTAAGATCCTATAAATCTTTTTCACTTCACAATTTTCGATACAATGGAAACAAAAGATACTTTATCTTTGTTTTCTAATTCGAAAGAACAACAAATGCAACAAATTAAAGACAAAGCAAAAGAAAGTTGCATGGTATCTTTTCGACAACTTCATTCACACCTCAAGCTTCTTTCAAACAACGACTTAAAAGGAACTCGAACCGAGTCTGGATTCAAACGTGCATTTGCGACACTCTTTGGTCAAGATATAGAGACTTTCACAGGCACAATGTTCCTATACGTGGATCAACTAGAAAAGCAACTTGACAAAGAAGAATTTCAAGAGATTGGATCCATGGCTTCTTTTAAAGTACTCGAGACACAGTTTCAGATGTTCATCAAGTCACGGATTTATTTGGATGATGAATTTGTTGTAATGACACGCAACTACTTTCTCCAATACACTCAACTTACGATTTTTAGAATTCTGTGACACACTGATCAAACACATGGAATCTGTTAAGAAGTCGATTGATGAAAGAGTAAAGCATAAACAAGAGTATAACAGCTGGGTGAATGAAAGACAAATGTAGACAACAGAGGATAAGGTTGATTCGAGTAAAGCATTGGATGCTAGCTTGGTTGATACAGAAAGCAGTGGGACAGCATTAAAAGAGCAAGATACAAGCAGCAGATCAAGGAATGATGCACATGCTGATGATGCAGATATCAGACCCATATATGATGAAGAGCCAATGGCTGAGGTACAAATAACTGCTAAAATCAATATCTTTACAGGACAACAACATACTGAGCAACCTGAATTCAATAATGAAGGAGAGGTAGACCAGAATGTTGAACAATGTCATGACACATGTCCTTTGCCTGCTAATGTAAATTGTACCAGGACAATTTGAACTCATAAATCAATCCCCTCAGAATTTGAAATATTTGTCTAAAAAAGACTGTTGCCCAATTTTAAAAAGATTTTTCAAGAATGGAAGCACATTGTGTTAATCTTGAACTTAAATATCAAAATCAAGCTTTAAAAGAAGGGCAACATGGTCAATTTTCAAAAGTATAAAAAGTAATGAGCCAAGGTAAACATGACATCAGATGTAATTGAAACAATATACATCGAATTCGGAACATAAAGTGGTAAATTACTTAAAGGAAAATAAGACTTTAAAAAGTCATTACAAAGTAATGTTTTGATTCTATCCAAGACAACGAGAGCTAAGGAACATAGAAAACACATAACTCTTTGATGCAATATAATGATAAATTCAAAGCTCAAATTCAAGGAAAAAAAGGGTTTGCAATTGAAGCATTAAAAAATGTGTTAATGGCAATTACGGAAATAGTGTGTTATATACTAAGTTTGCAAAATTGTCAATCTTAGGGAAACCGACTTTACAACCACGTAGAAACCAATCAGTTGTTAGACAACCGACTGCGTTTAAGTCTGAACGACCTAGATTTTCAAACCAACGGTTTGCACTCCAGTTAATGTCATAATTGATTTGTTCAAAAACCAGTCACTACACATTATTTGCCTAAGGAAAGAGAATCTGCTGTTGCAAAACCATCACATGATTGAACCTGGCTCACCTAGGTATAGCTCAAAATGACATGGTTCATAAAAACTACCGAGAGGAAGCTAGAAAAAGACACAGGATGCGGTAGGAATAGAACCTAGTGTGATTGCCTTTTGCTAGATCACAAAGCACAAACTAATGGTAGCAAACCAAAACTAGGATCATATAACCAAAAGTCTAGGCTCAATATTAATATAAATTGTGATGTCTGGCTGATTAAGAGTAGTTGGCTCAACGATAAAATACTATCCCAAGCAGAACACTCTAGGAATTCTAGAAGTTTTTCTGACTCCAAACATTTTGTTTGCTCGACATGCCAGAAATGTGTCTCTAATGCAAATCATGATTCTTGTGTAACAAAATTCCTGAATAAAGTCAACTTACGTGCAAAGGTTCCATCCCCATAAGACAACAACGAGATACAACCCCGTAGAGCAAAAAAGTTTTGCAAAGAAACCAGAAAGACAAATCCCAATAGGAAATAGGTTTTCAATCAAAAAGACTTCCGTTGTGCATAAGAAAACAATAACTCCTAGACCTTGTCTTAGGTGGAAACCGGAGGGTAAAATTTTCAAGACAGTTGGTCTTAAGTGGATTCCTACTGGAAAGATATTCACCTCTAGCACAACTAAGGTTGACAGTGAACCCCAAAATGGTTCAAATGACGATATCACTAACCAATATGAATGCAAACCAAAACCTTGATGTCGTGTAGGTACCAATTAATATACATGCAGGTACATCTTTTAAATCCTACAAAGGATGATTCCGCAGGTTTTGGTTGCTGAAAAGACTGATATCTGAGAAACCAGGGCTTCAAGGAATTTTCATCTGATGAATAAGCAATGACTTCTGATCATAACAGTTCAGAACTCGGAATTCACGACCACAGCAATGAACTGTCAAGTTCAAAGCTGGTTCCAAAAGTTGTTCCTCCAGCAGACAAGACAGCTACCTCACGACAAGAGTTGGAATTACTATTTCACCATCACATAACAATGCTGAGGTCAACATGTAAATATTTTTTATAAAACCAAATACAAAAATATAAAATTTCAAAAAGAAAATACAAAATCAAAAAATCAGAAAATGTTTCAAAAAATATTCTTCTCGACATGTCTCTTGGAATCGATAACATTTACGTACCTAGAAATGTTGATTAATATCAACACGGGCGTGTAAATGAAGTTCGAACAGGAGTTTCAAATGCTTTCAAAACATGTCATTTCTATTTTTCTCTATGACTTGTAATCACTCTCAGATTGCAACTCGGACCCGAACGACAAAGGAGAGTGTACGCATAAGTGCGCTTATCCTTAGCGTTAGAAGAGAAGTCTTCTAACATTTGGTTTTTCAAAAAGTTGAACACAATTTTTCAAGAATTTCTCAATGACGATTCAAAATCTTTCAAAATTGTGTGTTCAACACTCCATCCCTCATATTGTTTTACAAGACAATTATTCTACATTTGGTGTCATTTTTTAAATGAGTCAAAGTTTGAGGGGGAGTTTTTTTTGAAAAACAATGTTTTAATGATTGTTGGATACATCATAACATGACAATTCTTATGTATTCAACACATTATAAAAGGTCTTAATAACATCTACGGAATAATAATGACTATTAAATAGATTGATTGTTATAAGATGATTAGGTGGTTGAGCATAATTTTTCAAGAATTCTTCAATGATAATTCATAATCTTTCAAAATTGTGTGCTCAACAATGCTAACCCTCAATTTTATATTCATTTTACAACTTGGTATCATTGTTTTTGGTGTCAAACATATGTAAAATCGAGGGGGAGCAAGTTAATGTTCCATATAATTCATGCAAAGTATAAAAGTTTTCTCCCCATGGTATTTCAAGACAAATTTTAATCATAAAGTATTTCAAAAACTAAGTGAATTAGTATTTAAAATAAGGGGAGAAATGTATTTAAAATGTGATCTTGAAAATAATAAGTGATTTATCGACTCAAAGTGCTTGATACTCTTCGAAAAAGGTTTTATGGTTACGATCTCATACCCTACAACATCTTATTTCACGACGATTCTAAAGTCATAAGGTGGTAAGGTTAGGTATTTGTCCTATGATCCAACCAGAACCGGAGGGATCTACCCAAGGACATTCCATAGTTAGAAATAGTAGTCCTTAGGTATGATTGGAGATGAATGTGTATAAGGGAAGAATGCCGACTAAGATTGAGCTAACACTGGAACAATCACAACAAGGTGTTAGTAATGACGTCTTGGTAAGCATTGAAGGGGTTGAAGAATTAAAAAGAAATGTATGGCGATAAAGGGGTCTAAAGAAGTTTAGCCTCCCTACCCTTAGCAGAAACGGGTCAGATACATATGCTATCAGAATCACATTGTTGATTGTTACATTGACAGGCGAACATCATGGACCCAGTGATGCAATGCATAACCCTCCCCAGCCATTCGGGTTTCTCTCAAAAGAAACTTGTCTCATTTGTCACGGAGATACACACGACTTCTATTAACTTTCTCACTCCGAGTTAGTTAATATTGAATAGGTGGCAGTCTGCTCAGCTCGGATTACTTAAAACCCAAAACGCACTATCGAGTCTAAAAGATATAAGATCCATAAATAAATTCATTAGGACAATTCCATTACTAACACTTGTTGACACCAATTAGTTCACAAACCTGTTAACAAGATGTCTCCTAAGCATTATTATCCTTGTGTATTGTGCCAGAACATCCGAGTATACTTTTGTTACTACAATCGAGATTGGGAATCCTGCTTGAGCCAGCATCTAACAAGCTCTTGGTAGGTGACTTGCGAGATTCTATATGAATCAAACTTGTGTCAACTGGAAAGAAACAATGATGCGATTTAATGTGAATCAAACTTGTTCCAGGAAATGAATTGACGGCTTAACTCGAAAGATAGTAATCACTCTTCTTACCGGGTTTGTCTGCTGGGAGACGTTCGGTAATGAGAAATCTAGCAAGCATGGTAAATCTTAATATCATACGTGTTAGAAGATCCTACGCTTTGAGCTGAAAACCCTGTCAAGAAGATTCTTTGAATCTACCTGATCACAGGTACAATATTTATACTGTAAAATGGTTTCCTTCGAACCGTAGGTTACTCTAACCAAATCGGATACGAATGACAAAGCCATATTCAGTCACACCGCTCTTATTGTAACTGTTTAATTTCAGGATACATTAAAATGAAGATGGTGATACCTTATTCCAGCTAAAGACGGATCATTACCATATGCTCTTTGCTCGACTACAAAAGACATTACTATAAAACATCCAACGATTCAAGAATCATGAAAGTAAGAATTAAAAGACAAAAGACTTCAGTACAAACTTTATATACTAAGATCTTCCTTCAAATTTATATCAAGTTCTATCAAAGGGAGCTTATTAGCAAGCTTTAAGATGATGCAATGTATGAGCATGTTGGTCAAGATACAAGGATCGCATGGTTGCAAAGACGATCAAGAGGAAGGATAAAGATTTAATAGATCTCGAAGAAAGACAAAGGTCGAAAGACTATGAAAAAAGCTCAAGTCAAAGATCACATAACATGAAGAACAAGCTACAACGTAGACAGAGAACAAGATATCAAGTGTCTTAAGACCAAAAGCAAATCTAATGATCTCACAATAGGAGTGTTAGAATGTAACACACTTCGGGGGAGATTCGTTAGCCTCAGAATATTGAGTCAAACAATGGAAGTTCGTTCATTAATTATATTTGGTCTCGGTCATTAATTAATATACGTTTGTATAGGCTAGACGGTGTAAACGTGGCTTCTTATATGTAAGCTAACGGATCATGTGTATCGGACGAAAGCTCCAAGTAAACTATAGAGCCACAACCTTTTTCAAAACCCTCGGCCCACTAGCCTTTTAATGGCCGTCAATTTCAGGGTATATAAACCCCTCTCCATGTGTGGAGAGAGGGTTGTTGGTCTCATTTGTGTTTGTGCAAGTAAATCAACCTCCATCTTTTATTCTCTCCCTACTTTCTCTTTCCAGTTTCTCTCTCTACAATTCTTCTCATCATCCAATCTTACTTTTCTTGTTCATCATAATGAAGTGAAGTGATTCTTGGGTTACCGACATTTTTCTTTGTTGTATTTGTTCTGATCGAATAACCGATATGGCGTATTTATCTTATTGAATACGGCGTATCTCCTTTTTGATACTAATACATCTTATTTTGATTCAAACAATCAATACGGCATATTCAGTCAATTGAATACGGCGTATCGATCATCTGATACAACAGTCTTACTTTTTCGTATTTCGTTCTTGTGTTTAGTTTTATGCATTTTCTTTCTTCTAAGCCTATCCTACTGATATTTTTACCTTTGTTTCTGGTAGTGCATGACCAGGAGTTTGACAAAGGGCTTGCTACACCTTACGAAGAACTTGAACAAGTGTAACATTCAACAAAGAAGCTTTTCAAGACGAGTATTGATTATTTGAGTTCACCGAAATTTGACTTATATTTTGATCCCGAAGATTAGTTTGAAGAAGAAACCACAAAAACAATAGGGAAACCAACTATGGAGGAATATATGACTAAGACCCGAGAGGATTATGGCTCGGGAATCACTAGACCAAAATTTGATGAGAAAGCCAAGTTTGAATTGAAAGGGTCAATTTCTCAAGGAATTGCGTGATAATACTTTTAATGGATCAGATAATGAAGATGCAAATGAACACATTGAAAGAGTTCTTGGGATAGCTGACTTATTTACTATACCTGATGTGACTCAAGATCAACGTATGCTTCGTATTTTACCTATCTCACTTACTAGAGCCGCAAGTATTACAGGCGCTGAATTAAATGAATAACATATAAACGAACATTAAATGCAGCAGAACAAGCATCTATCAACGGATCCATAGAGTCATATGATCAATCAAAGAAAAACAAGAAAAGTAATACCTTTGTAGCGTGATCGGTAGAATCAACCGGTAACCTTCACCCTAACACGAAACACCAAATGAAACCAAGTGATCAATGGAGGTCACCTCTATGATGTATCCACACTACACTTCCTTGTATACCAATTGATGCTAGTCTTAACCCCGTAACCGTAGAATTCACCTTGAATAATCAAGATACAAAGTGATGGGAAAACAAAAACACAAAACCTTACCTATGAGTGTCTTTGTGCCGTGTTTATATAGGGGAGAGGAGGGGAGAGATATTAGGTAAGTTGTTAATCAAATTAATTAGAAGATCAATTAGGAGATAATCATATTAAATTTGATTGGTCAAACAAACTTATCCCTTCCCATATGACCATAAATGGCTGGCCCCTATAGGGCTTATATGGGCCTCCTCTTTTGTTTTCCAAGTCCAATTAGCTAAGTATAATAGTTAGTTATTAGAAGCCCGATAGTAATCCCGTGTTACATGGATTATTTATATACCATAAATACAATAAACACGATATATAAATGGTACCTCAGTGTATATGTGTGTGACCCGATAGGCTCACATGTGTCTAGCCATATAATTATTTATTATGACACGAGCATACTCCAACAGCTCCTACTTGCGTACGTCATAATAATCAAGTAATTATACAAGCAAAGGTTAGCGTCTAGCAACACGCCAATGCCCCCAGAGATATACGAGGGTAGTTTCTTAAACATCTCATTTAAATGGTTTAGATATTAATCATCCTTTTGTTATAGATACTATGTTGAACATCTGACATGGATCATAAGTCATTCTTATGTTTAACAATTCTGTTTCTCGATATAGACATTGAACTAGATTACCAAATTAGTCAAGTATCATCTTAATTATCTTTGGGTGTGGCCACACATACATCTGTTTAAATCATCGAGGGCCCCAGTAGTATCTTACTCTATAACATGTGGAGAAACAAATCCTATTTTGACTGTACGTGTCCGTTATGTGTTTCATATCCCTCCTGAAAATGGCCTTTATAGCAGCCTTCAATAGTTCAACGTTGAACCATATCAAAGATTGACATTCCACACACACAAAACCTTCTTGCATCTTAAGTATGAGGGTGAGAGACATAACCACTTGCGAGATTCACTATTGACGCTGATCCATGTAGTGAATACTCGTAGGTTGGGTCAGTCCAATGTTCATCCAATGAACAACATATGAGTTTGGCGGCATCATCCATTAATATTCATACCATATGAATATGACCAAAACACTCACATTTACCTTATTTCAATGATACTCCCATATCATCAACTGATAATGGACGTTTTAGAATAAATTATTCATGGATTTAAAACATGCTAATACAGAACACAGTTGTATAAATGAAGACAATCATACTAGGTATATCAATTCATTGCTTAATACAACTGCTTAACGTTCCATTATCCAAATACTAAAAATAGATATACATAAGACTACTAGCAGGCCGAAGTTCAATGTTCCTAGCATGATAAACATGTTCGATATAAGACATTGACTTTGTAAGAAGTACCAACTAAATTGTCATCTGAGCGAACTTTGAGAATACTTGTTTCAAAACTCACAAAAAGTGAACGTTTTGAATAATACAATGATTGTCATTTTGTATATGTGCGTTTCATATGCTATTACAATAATACTAGGATCGCCACAATACATTACATAGGTTGTTTGAAGCAAGCAAAACCACCTATATAAGACAATCTGCTTAACAGCTTCCCAAACTGTAAAGTATTCTTATTCTTTAATGAATAGTACAACAATGCTTTCAATTAAGCATGTCCAGTCAGCAGTATTATCATTTATGATGAAAATCCTGCTTTGACTAGGATAGAGAATCATCTCAATAAAAAATAAGCACTAGTGTATAAACTCAACACTAATCTCCTTATTAAAATCTGTAAACTATAAACATGTCTTTAGTCCTTTGTAGGCCTTTTAGAATGTTCCTTTTATAGTAGTATAATGACTTTCACTTAGATACTATGGTTTTAGGTTCATCTTGCATTCATGCAAGTGTTACAATTATTCTAATACATATCATGATATACATAATGAAAACTTTAGCTGAACCAAACGTTTTCAAACATGTGTTTAACTCATCAGGTGAGATAGAACTTGAGTCTTGCTCAATGAGGTGTCATGTTATGTTAGACTTATTAATCACATATGTTTATCTTAATAAATGTATGCTCCAAGGTTACATGTTTTATTTCTTATATTTATCGATAGAAATATTATTCCAAACAAAGGATTAAAATATAGCTTAGGTGAAATATTATTTCCAATATGTTGACAACATATAAGATATAAGAAAGACAAAACATAATGCTCCAACTAGCTTTAAGGTGTACTCAGGAGATCTCTTTGTTTCAATCAAAATCAAATTATTGATTTAAACTTAAGATTTCAGCTCCTAGATGCCTACTCTAATCTACTTGGATTTTACAACTTGCACATTTTCTAAAGATAACTTGGATTCATAAACCCTTTTGATTGCACAACATCCTCGCAAAGGTAATCATTCAAGAAGGAGTTTTGACATCTAATTGGCATATTTCATATTCATAAAATCAAGTATGGTAATTAATATATGTATTCATTTAATGCTTGCAAGGAAAAGAAGCTTTAATCATAGTCAATTGCTTGAGTATAAGTAAAACCCTTATCATAAGGCGTGCGTTTAAATGTGTGTACATTTTTGTCCATATTAGTCTTCTCCCAAAAGAACCAATTTAGCTTCTCAGTCTTACCTATTGGTGAAAGATCAATCAAATTCCAAAAATGTTTTTCTTTCATGGACTATATCTCAACATTTATTATGTCGTTAGCTAGTGTATTCAGAAGGTTGTGTAAGAAGAGACTTTTTCCAAAATCAGATGCTCTCACTTGCTTTGAGTAAGAGGAGACTTTCTCCGAATATGCAGCAAGTCGAGCAATAATAAAATTTGTTCTCATTTAGGATGTATAATGTATGCTGACAGTTCTTGACTCTAGTTTGATAACAACACGCTTAACATGATCTTAACAAATTCAGAACTTCAATTAAGACTTAATGGGAGTCTTCCCATTCCATAACCTGATGGTGTCTTAGTTACTTTCTTGATTGGAACCATATTGAGTAAACACGTGGCTTTAATCAATTTTGTTAACCTTGATAAGATTAGAGGTAGGGTAGTTAAAGTTATCAAAAATCAAACAATATCTACAGAGTTGGATTTTACACATCAGACATACCATAGCGATGTGGTATTCTATGAGTAATGGGATTTTGAGACCGTATCACAATTCCATAGATAACCTAATACCCTTTGGCTCACATACTTGCCAATTTTGTTCAAACATAATGGCATTAACAGTTAATTTTAAGCCAATTATATGCTATAATGTAGAACTCTTATAGAAAGTTAGGTCTTTATGTACATGTCTTAACTAGAAGACATAACACGTTAATCGCTAACACTACGTTATAAGTCTGTGAACATTTCAATGACTTCATGTACATGTCGTGACAAGGAGACATGACAAGTCAATTGCTTACTTTATAAGTCTTAGAATAGTTCAAGGACTTTATGTTTATGTCTTTACAATAAGTCACAAGCATATTAAATAAAGTATTATTGAACGCCAACTCTTGGCTTCAACAGTCTTTTCAAGTTAATTACATACTTCTTATTGATGTCTTAACAAGAAGACACAATCATATTAGCTAAACCTTTAGTGAATATGATGAAGTAGGTATTTATTATTTCTTGACACTAGTTCTAAGTAGGGCGACATACATCAAGGTGTATAAGTCCTAGTAGAATATTAGCTTTCTTACCATGCGGTTAAGAAAAACCATTAGTCATATTGTTATGTGTTGTACCTTGCATACAATTAGGATTTCTCCCACTTGTGCATGACACAAGATCAAGTATTTATACAAACAAGTGAGTATATTATGGGTCAGGTTACGATCCTGAGACTAGTGGGTTATGAGTCCACCACGCTTCTGTATGTTTGTATGAATAATATGACAATGTCACAGATATGATATGATTTAAGTCAAAACTAAAATAACATTTCCATGATAAGTATATCTAGAACTTTATTGTTTAATAAGTAATCATGCATAAACATTGTATAGATAACTTTTAGGCAGCGACATCAGAAAAGCGACAAGTTATCTAATAGAATAATATGCAATGATTCTTATAAAACTATGACGCTTCATATGTGAAAAGTAATGTATTATTTCAAGACGAGGTAGAAATAAAATGGTTCACTTACAAGGTGATAAGATCATATCTCCCACTGAATTTAGACAACATTACATGTGCGTCTATATCAGTAGTAAAATGCATTGCTCCCACTGGATAAGACAACATTAAATGTGTGTCTATACCAATGAAGTGCAAGTAGCAATTTATTTACTTTTCTACTCTTTGAATATCTGCACATTATCTCTAATGTGAGCCTCACGGACTAGTAAACATGTACTTAGATATTCAAGGGAGTGCATCAAGTTCTACTATATATGATGGACTAGCCATCAATGCCATTCTTTAACTTGAAAGTTTTGCATGCAATTCCTCCCTCTACATTACCTCAAGGGTGTGTAGAATCTTAGGAAAAATATTGAGTTAAGGAAAACTACTAGAAAACATGCTATTAATTTCCTTTTCTCTTTCGCGATTTATTGAGATTTCCATTTCTAATTATTAAAACTCATACCATGTCTTGACGCTTCAAGATGTATCATTTTGGTGGCTATAGAATACATGTTCTCTAGTCATCCAAATAAGATGTGCAACCGTACTTAACCGTTAGACTTTTACAAGATAAAATGATTTCTCGAGTAAGTATGCTTTGAGTTTGATTAGGATTGGAAAAATCAAGTGTTCCTATTATAGCTTTCTCATACAAGTAGAAAGGATAGGAATAAGTCTTTTTCTTACAAGGAAAGAAGACTTAGTTTGTCTTCCTCTAACAAGGAAAGGAAACAAACTTTTGTTTACGGTTTGTGTTGCATAAATGTCATTAATAGAAATTACAAAGTTCAATTTAGTATTTTCGATAATTATCCTTTTAAAATTAACTACCCTTGTTTATAATATAAAACAATTAATTTTACGAAAGGCTAAGATCCTCATTGAGGTTCCACCATCACATCAGTTGATCTGCTAGCAATGATAGATTCAATAGGTAGGTGACGTTCACCAATTGCAAAAACCTGTGCAATTCTTAGACCATATGGGACTCATGACATTTGTAACCGAAGAAACAATGTCAAGCTGGCATGTTTAGTCCCATCCTTGCCTCGAGCCAAGGTCTCACCTGCTTAACTCGATTAAGTCATCCAATGCGAGAACATGCGAGAATATATCTAGGTCTCACGCATAGAGAATAATCACCTTGGGTTACACTTCACCTACGTGTCACGCAGAGTGAAGAACAAATGCAAGTGTTCTCAACCAATTGGACGGCATGACTTAAATTTGACGGGTATTATTTTTGATAAATGATCAAAAAAAAGTGTGTACGAGGAAGCATGCATACATCCATCGTAGCACTAGTTAAAAAAACTATTTTTAACTTAAGTCTAATACTTGATTTATATCATTTATGTGTGTCAAGTTGTTCATTTTCATGACTAATATATATAACCTAGATGAAATAAATATTAGTTTGAACATTACATAAGCCAAATAACAATCATAACATTTATTTAGTGTTATTTGTATAAAAACAAGCATTTAGTTTCAAATCATATTTAAACTTTAAACAATAGGTTTGTGTTTTATTTTTATTTTTATAAAAACATTTGCAGGTTATATACATTCCAAGCATATATAAAAGCAAACAAATCAAACACAACCATAAGTATGCAAGTCTCAACCGATGAAAAACCTATGCTTGGTTTCGTGAGCCATCACGAGAACCAAGAAGTCAACTAAGGGTTAACCACACAACCATAAGAAAGGCTCCCACTTGCTCCAAGAACCATCATGAGCAAGTGAAACCCCAAATGAACTTGAAGCCCTAAACTGCCATAAATTTCAGCTGAATTGACGGGCCTGAAACTCCTAGAAGGAGTCTTACCCAATCTGAGCTCCAGTTGAATGAATTGTATCCCCATGAGTTGTGCTCTTTCTCCTAAAATTTCAGCTTCTAACTCCTTATAGAACTCCGGGAAACCCATTTTTAGTGGAGGTTACTCCAGCTGCTCCGAATTTGACTTTATGTCTTTAACTTTTGCGTCATTCGAATCCAAACATCGGTTACAAAAATTTTATGATTAAATACATTTATCCTATCATCTAACTACTGTAAAGTGCCCAAACAATGGCTACAACAAAAATTAAAACCATACAAAAAGAAGCCGAAACAATGGCAAAACCCAAAACTAAAATTAAATGCAACATCAAGCGAATCAAGTCACAAGTGGTCGTGGTCTTCATCGGCTTTGCATAAAAAACATAAAAATACCATAATGCCATGTATTAACAAGGTGTTGAATAAGTTCATGGCGAAACATGCATGTATTTGCCATGGAAACAAAATGATTAACAAGAAATAAATTGTTTAGCCAACAAATCGAAGAAATAAATTAACTAGAATTAAAACCCCGATTAGTACGTGTAACCAATGGCTTAAGGATAATTTAATACTATATTAAAGACCTTATAACAACCATATTCATTCAGAAATTAATGCCCAAGGGGCTGATTTAAAACCGATTCAAGAATCGTTTCAAAAACGAGCGATTTAAGCCCTTTTACACGTACCCGATAACAAAACCAATTAAAGTATGCATAACAAATGGCTATGAGATCAAAAATACCAGATCATAAGACCCTATATGGGTCGAATTAATTTCAAAAAATAGGCCTTAGAGGCTGTTTTAAAATTATCCATTTGATTCCATTAAAAACACGTGTTTTAAGCCATTTTTACGCATACAAGATGATCATATGATGGCTCGTGATACCACTATAGGTGCTGAATTAAATGAATAACATATAAACGAACATTAAACGCAGCGGAACAAGCATCTATCAACGGATCTATAGAGTCATATGATCAATCAAAGAAAAACAAGAAAAGTAATACCTTTGTAGCGTGATCGATAGAATCAACCGATGACCTTCACCCTAACATGAAACACCAAATGAAACCAAGTGATCAATGGAGGTCACCTCTATGATGTATCCACACTACACTTCCTTGTATACCAATTGATGCTAGTCTTAACCCCGTAACCTTAGAATTCACCTTGAATAATCAAGATACAAAGTGATGGGAAAACAAAAACACAAAAACTTACCTATGAGTGTCTTTGTGCCGTGTTTATATAGGGGAGAGGAGGGGAGAGATATTAGGTAAGTTGTTAATCAAATTAATTAGAAGATCAATTAGGAGATAATCATATTAAATTTGATTGGTCAAACAAACGTATCCCTTCCCATATGACCATAAATGGCCGGCCCCTATAGGGCTTATATGGGCCTCCTCTTTTGTTTTTCAAGTCCAATTAGCTAAGTACAATACTTAGTTATTAGAAGCCCGATAGTAATCCCGTGTTACGTGGATTATTTATATACCGTAAATACAATAAACACGATATATAAATGGTACCTCAGTGTATATGTGTGTGACCCTATAGGCTCACATGTGTCTAGCCATATAATTATTTATTATGACACAAGCATACTCCAACAAGTATAAGGATTAAAAACGAGCCAGCTGGTTCGATTACTACTTGGGGAATTCTTAAGGGAAAATTTAGAGCAAATACTTTCCACCTGCTCATACTGCTAAAAAGATGGAGGAAATCTATAACTTTTAGCAAGAGCCGGATGAAACTCTTTATCAGGCTTAGGAACGATTCAAGGAACTTTTGGTGAGATGTCCTCAACATTACTTGACCAATATGCAGGAAGTGATCTTCTTTTACAAAGGATTAGATGTCCCTACTAGACAAATTTTGGATTCTAAGGGTGTCGTGCCAAAAATGAACGCTGCTAATGCTAAGAAAGCCATTAAAGAAATGGTCGATCATTATCAAAAATGTCACAATGGAAAGTCTACTAGATGCAGAAGTAGTGATACTTCTGATGGATTAGTTGCTATTCAAGCTCAACTGAACAATCTTGACAGGGAAATTAAGAAGGTGAATGAAAAAGTGTATGCTGCTCAAGTAGGATGTGAATCATGCAATGAACCCTATTACTCTAAAGATTGTCCATTAAAGTAAGAAGAAATGACACTTGAAGAAGCATACTACACTCAATTTGGAGTACCGTTCCCCCAAGGAGGAAGATACAGAGCAACTGCTCCAGGATTCTACTAAAGAGATAATGGAAATCCTTCGTATCAAGAGCGAAGGCAAACAATGGAAGAATCATTAAGCAAGTTTATGGCTGAATCTGGAAAAAGACATAATGAAAACTCTAATTTGATTAAGGAAGTTTGAGCTTCAACGGATGCTGCAGTCAAAAATCAAGGAGTCTCAATCAAAGCTTTAGAGATTCAGATCGGGCAAATGAGCAAGGTACTTCAAGAAAGGAGGTCTGGAAGCCTTCCTAGTTCAACTGAAACAAACCCAAGAGACCATGTCAAATCAATTTTGACTACTGTTGAAGCTAAAACGTACTCGATACGCCGTATCGAACCCACTCAATACGTCGTATCGAGCCTAGAGAACAATATGCAATTGTCCAAGCCAGATCAATTGATTGTTCCTTTTCCAAGTTGATTGATTGATGATAGTTATGAAGAGAAGGAGGTACTAAAAGAATTGATGAAGCTACAAATCAATTAAAAGGAGCCTACAAACTTGAAGAGGTTGCTTAATGAAAGGTCGAGAATGAATGATGAAATTGAGGCATCAATGAACGTGCATAGCTCGACAATTTTTGAAGATACTCTATCTCCGAAAGAAAAAGACCCAGGGAGTTTTACTATACCTTACAGTATTAATAATATTTGTTTTGAAAAAGCCTTAGCTGACTTAGGAGCTAGCGTTAGTGTTATGCCTTATTCGACCTTTACCAATCTAGGTTTAAGTGAATTAGCTCCTACTGAATTGATCATCGAATTGGCTGATAGAACCATAAAACGTCCCAAGGGTTTAGTAGAAAACGTGTTAGTAGGAATTGGTAAGTTTGTCTTTCCCATAGACTTTATTGTTTTGGATATGCTCGAGGATATCAAAGTCCCCTTGATCCTCGGAAGACTATTCTTGTATACTTCTCATGCTAAAATTAATGTGTTTAAGAGGAAAATTGCTTTAAGAGTGGGGAATGACAAAATAGTATTTAAAAGTGATAATCCTACTATCAACATAATTAAGAAAGTTTATGTGTTAGGACTAAGAGAACAAATGGAACTTGATTTAGAAGCTAGGCTAATGGGTAAAGCAATGATTTTAGATAGATCACATGACCCTGACTTTGGAGATTTTCTTAAACTAAATGATCTAAATGAACCATTAGAACTTAGGAGAAATTAAGAGGTGGATGACTTAGGTCTTACAATTAAGGAAGGAGAAGTTATTGATGAACCCATGGTTGATATAGTCAAAACTAGGCATGATGATGAGATAATTAAAGGAATTGATGAATACACTAGTTTATGTGACAATGATAGGAAGATCCATATTAACTGCGCTTATAATTTACAATTTTCTTGCATGATAGGTTTTGAACATGTCAATAGTAACTTTTTCCCAATTCTATCAATCAATGTTATGTCTAAAAAGTTCTATAATTCAATAATGAAAAATAAAATTAAGTATAAAGGGAAAAATGTTGTTAGAGCTTTTATGAATGCACCTATATTTGTTGGAAACTTTTCTGTTGTGACTGATTTTGCAGTTGTGGAAATATGGATGCTTACCGTGATAAAGACATGGGAGATGTTATTGATGGGAAACCATTTTGTAGGGCTTCGTGTGTTAAAGCAAGAAGGTTCGATGGATTAATTACCATTCACGATGGTAGTGATAATGTGACTTATCAAATGGCTCGATCGCATCCAAGGTTTAAACACCTCACTAATGCACAATGTAACACAATTTGGCCATTACCAAAGGTAAGTGCATGGGACAAGTTGGAAGGTATTTCACACCCGTATCAAAAGCTTAAAGGTTTCTATAAAGGATCCTTGAATTTGGGATCTTGAATACATAAGGGATGCGAAGATGGTTGAATGGCTCACACGTGGACACGTGAGCATGCATGAGATGAAGTGAAGCTGAAGGAAGTCTAACTTAAAGTTTTTTCTGTAAACAATAGTGCTTGCCGTGAAACAACCCAGAATGTAATTTCAATTTTGTTATCGAGTCTGTCTTTCTAGGTTATCGATACGGCGTATCCAACTTAATGAATACAGCGTATTGACCCAACCTGGACGTTATGTTTTATTTTCCTGCACTCAAAACATTATTGTCAGACTTGTTAATACAACGTATTCCAATTCCTGGATACGGCGTATTCGACCTCTGACCCGTACTTAGGATTGTTTTCTTATAGGTTTCAATACGACGTATCCCAAAACATGGATGCGGCGTATCGACTTCCTGTACAATATTCGTTTTTAGTTTTTGTTTTCTAACCAACGATTATTTGGAGATAGAATTGCTTTTGTTTTTTGAATATATATATATACAAGAACACACTGAACGAGATGATGAAATCGGTGGTATACTTATTTTCTAGAATTTCATGTGTGTTCTAGTCATGTTGGTATTCAGACGCTTTTTTGCACACACATTCTTACTCATACACAACATGGAGGATCATACCGAGAAAATCTCAGGGGAGTTTTCTGTTCTAATTCTTTATTTTCTTGATTTTCATGTTATATTTATACAACGTGAGCGTTGTATATCTTAAGTTGGGGGAGGAGAATTAGAACACTATTTGTCTTTATTTTTACATTAATATGCCTAATTTATGCTTAAATGAAAAAAATATTAGCATATTTTTGTGAAATTATCAGTTACATGACCCGCACACATAACCCTTATTTCCATATTATGAGGATTAAGCCTATTCTGTTTCCCAATTTATACCTAAAATCCCACAAATATATGAGTGTGTCAGTGACTGTAGTAAACTTTAGAACTTGGCTTAGTATACTATTCGAGACCACCATAATGAGTATTATTTATATAATTGGAGTGACATTTCTAATTGATAAATTTCTAGGATTACACCAAAAAGCCTATACAAATATTGTGTTATTAACTAACCACACTGGTTAGTTAACCCCCGTATAAACCCTTTTGTTTACTCTCATCTTTAGAGTAAGATACCCCTAGAAAAAACTTTTGAGCCATTCCTTTCGTTTGTTACAACACCAAATAATGTTTTGTTACACCTTTACACCTTAGCCTACCCTATAGATTATGTCCTTAATCGGTTGCTAGTTGCTTTAGTGTAAAAGTATGTATTTCTTGCGTTCGAGTGCGTATTTTCTATCTTTGGTTAGGGCAGGAATTGCATAATGCAATGGGAATGTGAAAGTAGTGTGTTTTTATTTTTCGTGTGTTTTACTACTTTCACTATTATTTTTATTTCTGAGTATTGATAATTACGTAAATATTACCCGGATTTATTTGATCGTGAAGTGGTGAATCTACACCTTTATTTGTTTTTAGGTTTGTTTTAAAAAAATCAAAAACATAAAATTACAAAAAAATGTAAGAGAGAAAAAAAGGAGAGGTTTGCGAGATAACCGGGTCGTCTAAACTTAACCGATTTTATTATTTATGAGGATCGATTATTCGTTGGTACGTGATATAAACCACCGATGTAAAGTTTTGTTGTATATTATTTTTAGTTGGTCATCATATAAACCAACTATGTATCTTTTGTATTAAGTGGTAGGTATCACCACTATTGTTGTATATTATATTATGGATGATTGGGAGTTGGCCGTTACGGGCACGCCAACTAGGTTGTTTTATGATGAGTAAAGTATGGATGATTAAAGACATCTATGAGTCTAATTCGTGTCTACTAAAGCGTGAGTTTCCAGTGTTAAAGCGTGAGTTAGTCTATGATTTATGTCTTTTTCATGGGTATGGTCGGGAAAGTAGCTAGCAACATTGTTCTTTATTTGTTTAGACTTAATCTATTTGTTTTGTTCTTTTATTTAACACCAATCATAAATATTTCCCATGCCTAATCCCTACCCTATATTGTTCTTTATCATAACCTTTGGTTTTACTCGAATGAGGGAGTGAGCAATCATATATGTCTCATTCATGGATTTGAATGTGTATGTGTGGTTTTGTCGCCCTTGCTGGTTTAATACTATTGGTGAAGATTACTAGTCATATTCTTTAGCTTATTTGAGTTAAGGAGTGAGCAATCACAAGTGTCGCGGTCATGGATTTCGGCGTGCATTTGTGGTTTTGTCGCCTTTTCTGGAATATTTGTATCGATAGAGATTAAAAAGAATGATCAACCCTTAAACCTTATCATATTAACCAAATTTACCTTTTTAGACTTGTTACTCCTTAGCTTTAGTGGTGGAGATGTGTATCTTTGCCAAGCTTATGATAGAATACTCGTCACGACCGAGAAATTAAGCAAATTACTAAAATGTTACCACATAGATTAGTTAAGTGATTTGAGTGATTTCATTTTCCTTTTTCGTGAGGTGTTTGGTTGTGTGCTAGTAATTGAATGAAAATGCTTAAAGGAAAAATCCCTAACATTTGTTTGGAATACATTTTCATAAGAAAATTCTAAAGTCTACTTGAGGACAAGTAGGATTCAAGTGGGGGATATTCTATGACATCAAATAACGTCTATTTTATAGCATCATTTATCCTGTCTTTATTGCTCGTTTTACATTCTTTTATATAAGAATTGATACTTAATGGCTTATTTCTATTCATTGTAGTAGTTATCGAGCATTTGGTAAAAGTTAGCTAAAAGGAACGTATTTTGGAGCACAAACGAAGAGTTCAAGAAAGGCTACTAATTCTGACAACCTATACGCCGAATCATTCTACAAGCATACACCATATCTAAGACTTTGACAAACTGAAAGACCATTGCCTGACTTTGAAGAATACGCGTATCTACATCAACGATACACCATATATAATACAATGGTCAAGGAAGAAGCACCAACTAGTTTTACCTCAATACAACGTATCCAGCAAGAAGATACGACATATTCATGCTCTAAATTCACAAGACATCCATGAAGAGAAGAGAATTATACGTCATGTCCAAAAGAACTCATGCACCGTATTTAGTGACGGATGAATATTCTAGAATATACTATTTGCGGAGCCCACGCCAAGTTACCCTAATACACTGTATTGAACCCTTGCAATACGGCGTATTGAACCCTTGCAATACGGCATATTGACCTTTTTCCAGAGCTTATAAATAGAAAACCATAAACTCGGTTTTCATTATGCTTTTAACTATAAAGTTCGATTCTCAAAAGATTTAATGAAGCAAGAAGGTCCTGCAAAGTGCTCCAATCCATAGGAAAACCCTTGTGATCTGTACACTATACATACGCGTTCGGTTAGGGTTACGTTTATGTACTTTAATCGTTCATCTATGAATTCATGTATTGTTATAAAAACTATCGGCTAATACCTTTAGGTATTAGCCATGTTGATGATAATTTAATGTCTGGTTTATTTATATTGATTGTTTACTTATCCGTTGCATGTTAATTATGTTTATCACTTCATACTCGTTTATATGCTTAAATATATGTTTAACCTATCATTAAACTAGATCTAGGAATACAAATACCGCGTTAGCTAGAGTCCAAGATAGAACTACATATAACTGTTTATATATCTAGAGTAATAGGATCACAATATTAATGACATGTCTTTGCCCTTGGTTAAGTGAATATGTAGATTAAGCAGTGACTTAGGATTACACATAATGTTCTGTTTCCTTGGGTGAAGATTTAGATAGTGGACTACTAGTATATAAATAGTCGTTAAGCAATACATTAGTAAAGTGTCAATGAGCTAGGTTTTGATATAATCACCAATATGGTCTCCTAGATAGATTATAATCAACTGTAAATACTTTATGCGGGTTTAGGTTAATAGTGACAAGATTAACTAGAATACAAACCTAGAATTTAGGGAGAAATCCCACCTAAGCTTAAAAATGATATATCACCAACAAAGTAAAACAATCATTGCACTCATAAACAATACCTGTGTTTTATGAGATTATACTTGGTTAATACATTTTCCTTACATTAGGCTTGATCGCTTCTTTATCTTTTGTTTATCAACTTATGTGTGTTAATTGTCATCATTTAAATTAGATAAACCAAAACTCATGCTAGTCTCTTAGGCTGAAAACCCCCTTGTGTTAATTTAGGTTTAGATAGATTTAACTAGAATAAATTAGGACTAGCATAGATAACTAAAATACTAGAAGACTTAAGTGTTAACACTCGCTCTTAGTGATTGACAACCTACTTACCAACGAACCTACAACTGATCGGGTACACTGCTCATTAGTGTTTGTTAATAGGTAAATTCGGCAAAACATAAATGGTAAAACTTGATAACAAATATTACCTACATACAACGACACATCAATCCCTTCCTAAAACATCCTTTCACTTACCACCTAATCCGTTATCCCCACGGCATGCCTACAAAAGTGCATGACAACAACGGCTATACAGTTGCCGAAACAGAAGGGATAGTGACAGTCATGGATGGTGGCATTAATGCGGACACCAAACATTTTTGTTAACTATTTTTCAAAAATTAAAATAAGTTAAACAAATGAAAAACCATTTCACATCTCACTATAAATACCCCATCACAACAGAAATACATACAATATTTTTCAAAGCATAGAAACTCTGCAAAATTTTTCTCTCAATCAAAACTTGGTGTGTTCTTCATTTTTTGTGATAAAAAATTCATTTCAAATCATTTTCTTGGTCAAGTACGCATCAGCGATTTGAGTTATACAACTTAGTGACCATCTATCTTGTTAACATATCAAAATTTTACGTCAGCGATCTTAGTTGGATTCAACTCTGTGACCATCTAGTTTTGATATTTGCCATTGTCCTTTTTCAAAACAAACTTTAACATGGAAGCAACCCAAGTAGTCAAATACGCTCCTCAATGTGGGGATATGACTATGGAATTAGTCTTATTTCAAAGCAACAACTTTGTGGGAAATTTCTCATACGCACAAAATGTCCCAACCTACAAAGTAATTTGCAAGTTCTTAATGAACTGCCCACTGGCTAAGGCTTTTACAAAAACACCCTCAGTATTATACCAAAACTTCCTCAGGGAGTTCTGGTGTACTACTATGGCTTCAGACCCAAACCTACCTATTGATAGCTTTGAGGCTCGTCCTCTTAAGGTGTTCATAATTAAGTTCACAATGATGAATGCCAAAAAGCCATTGATCACGTCCGAATCAACACGTATATAAATATATATTATATATATAAATACGTAATAATAAGGATAGGCCAATAATAGTATAGTGAGTATTTTCCGTCGGGTTCTAGAAGATCACTTTTAACCAAACAACTAGCAAACTTGGCTTATTTTTAAGCTCTCAAACAGATCCTTATGGCTAAGAAACTTATATCATTAGAAAGCTTATACTAAAATCTATTTAAAACAACAATCTAAAATGAATTTGAAAATCAAATAAGCAGTGAAAAAGCTGAATGAAAAAGCTACTTTTAACTTTTAACTATGTTTTTGGATTTTTAAGAAAAGACAAAATAAGCTAAGACCTAACCTTAATAAGCTATGCACTACTAAAAAATTAACCTAATAAGCTAGTTAAAACAAAAATCAAGCAAAAACTACAGGCTAAAAGCTGAAAACCTCAAATAAGCTTTTTGGAGAAAACTGCTAACCAAACAGTCTAAATGCTAACTTTGAGCTTATTTTTAACTAAGCAAAAGGATCCTTATGGCTTTCTAGCTTATACCATCTTAAAGACTGGCCAACAAGCTACTTGAAACATCTTTTAAAACTTATTTTGAAAATCAAATGATTAAGGAAAAAGCTAAATGAAAAAGGCTTATGTACTCAGTATATGCTGAGTATTATTTCTTTGGTTTTTAAAAAGACAGTATTGGCTAAAAGAAGGCATAAAACAAATAACTTAAAAAGCTAATTTCTAAAAACTAAATACAAACAAATTAACTAAGACCAAACTCTACTGTATTCTAAAAATTAAGTCCCTAATAACTACTATTACCCTTATTGAAAATTTTAGATAGACAAATGGCAGTATTGCTTGTTTATGCTGTTGATGCATTTTAACCAAAACTATACAACCAAAACTTAAAAACCAACAACTGCATGCTAAAGGCAGCTTCTAACTCTTGTGAAAATACCAAAGCAACACAAATTCACAAAAATTAACACAAAAAAAGACTAGAGCTTAAATGCATACTAAACTGAATTATGCAAACAGGGTCTTAACAAATTTTATCAAAATTTATTAAACCTAAGAACAGCACAAATCCTAATCTTTAATATACCTACTTATGATATTTAAAAGACCAAAATGACTAATGATAGCACTACTTTAGTTATGTATTGTCCATATCCAAAACACCCTTTAAATTCTTTGATCCCATATTAAGCTTATGAAAATGAGATTTAATGCATAAACAAGTAATACCAGATAGTAATAAGCTAATAATAGACCTAATTAACAGATCTAAGTCAACAGAATAAGCAGAATAAATAAGCTCCAAGATTATGGCACTTTTTATATGGTAGTTTGATAGAATTTATAACGAATAATAAGCAAAATGAAATTAAACTAACAACATACTCAATAAGCATCAAATATTAAACAACGAAATAAGCAAATCTAAACTACAAATAAGCATTCAATAAGCATATTTAAGCTAATCTAACTATTAATAACAAAATATAAATGACAACAAGAATAAAAAAGGAAAAGAGAAATGTACCTCACCTCAGCTAAACAGAGGTGAATGCTCCCATAATAGAGCTTTATAATACTGTTTAAGCTTATGCTAAGCTTAATCCCAAATTCCTAAATCTATTCTAACACTTGACATTCAAGCACTATACCCTACTAAAAACTCTTAGCAGCCATCCAATTCCATTGAGTTTTCAAGCATTTGATGAGCTTTTAGTAGCTTAAGAGTAGTATGAGCTTATGAAACAGTATACGAGCTTATTTAACCATAATTTTGCATAAAAGTTAACATATGAAAAGACAATTGATTAATAAGTAAACTTAAACTTTTTATTAATAGAAAAAAACTGAGTACAAGAGTAAAACTGAAAGTACATTAACTTGAAAAACAATAAGCTAAAAAGCATTACAATAAGCATAAGCTGAAAATCTATTCTAAGATAACTAAAAAAACTAATTAAAAGAACAAGATAATTGTGAGTGGTGGAAAGGGGTGAGCTCTATTTAAGCCCAGGAGAGAAGGATCTAGAACTTGTAACAGCCGCTCTTTTGATCTTGGCCATACAATTCTTCTAATCCATTGGATGCATAATCTTAGCCCTTGATAAGATTTAGAGCACACATAACCTGATTGCAAAAGGGAAAATCCTGTGATCTTTGGAAGGTTGTGCTTCTTTTTGGCATTATTTTTGTAGTGCCAAATTCCCAAAAGGTGATGTTTCTTTGACCCGCGTGGCATTCCCTTGTCCGAGCTTGGCCAACTTAAAGCTTTTGGAGATGTAATTCTTGTTCCACTTGGAACTTGTAACTAAGTATTCTGAGCCACGCAATGAGTGAAGGGAAATGGGATTTTACCTTATGATTATTGATTGCAAGGGTAAGATGGGCACTATGTGTGGAAACAGTAGAAAACCAATTCCCGCGCTTTTATTTCTTATAACGATTTTAGTTGACCAGGGGTAAAGGGGTTTTGACTTTGGCTAAGGTTTTTTTATAAAAAGGGAATTGGGCCAGTGTTTTGTTTTGGGCTTGAAATTGGTGAGCATAAAAATAGAAAGAGAGATGTGTGAACTAAAAATAGAAAGGGTGACTTTGTGAGCTAAAAGAAATGAGAGAAATTGGTGAGCATAAAAACAGAAAGAGAGATGTGTGACATAAAAACAGACAGAGTGATTTAGTGAGAAAAAGAATTGAGAGATATAGTGAGAATAAAAACAGAAAGAGAGTTGTGTGATATAAAAACATATAGAATGAATTGGTGAGAAAAAGAATTGAGAGATATAGTGAGAATAAAAATAGAAAGAGAGCTTGTGAGAATCAAAATTGATGATGAAAATGCTTTTTGGAACGAAATTAGAGTTAATGCTGATGACTCAAAGTTAATGTTGCTAGGCATATACTTACTACTGCTAGTGTTAGTTAATGTTGTTAGGCATAAACTTACTACTGCTGGTTAAGTTAATGCCGCCAGACATAACTTACTACTACTGGGCTACTGCTGGGTCAATTAATGCTATTAGGCTTAACTTATTACTGCTAGTTCAAGTTAATGCTATTGAGGGTGATTTCATAAATACTTCGATTGAGGGTTTCATTCAATCACTTAATCGATTTCAATCTTTGTTATACCCTCTAATCATAAACCTTAACTTAATTTCATTGTTAATCATCAAAACTCAACTTCAATGGCTCCCCTAAAGTTCGCTAGTTCACAAAACATGGTCACATTCTTAGATAAACCCATTGAAAGTGATGGATTCGAGCAAATTGTGGATTTTTTGAACGCACATCCTATCAAATATGCGTTAACGGTTAATCCCACAATCTATATAGCATGTTGATGTGTTGTAGTGTAGGGTTGTTTTTTATATGATTCAAGTTTTAAATTTATATTTTTCCGACTTAACCTAAAAACAACACTTTAACAAGCAGTGTACCCGGTCAGTGGTAGTTTCATGGTAAGTAGGGTGTCGATCACTGAGAGCGAGAGCGTTAACTCCTAATTTTATCAGTATTTTAGTTATCTATGTTAGTACTAAATTAATCTAATTTATGTTAAACCTAAGTTAAACCTAAACTAATGATAAGGGGGGTTCAACCTGAGAGACTGGCATAGGTTTGGGTATCTAACCTAAGGTTTTGATGACAAGTAAAGCAATAAACACACACAAGAAGACAAACAAACGATAGAGAAGCGGTCGAGAACTAATGTAAGGAAAACGTATCAACCATGAATAATCCGATAAAACGCAGGTTTGTTTATTAGTGCAATGATTGTCTTATCTCGAAGGGCATATCATTCCTAGACTTAGGCGGTACTTCTTCCTAAGACCTAGACACGCTAATTCTGTCACAATTAGACGCATCCGCATAAAGCATCCTTATGTTGATTATAATATATCTTAGGATCTAAGTAATGGTGCTCTTACTAAACCCTAGCTCATCGAGACTTTACCCACTTACTACTTAACGGCAATTTATATACTAGTAGTCCACTATCCGATTCCTTACCAATGGAATAAGAACGTACTCGTTGATCCTAGGGTCGCCTGTTAGTCCAACTAAGCTCACTATTCTAAAGGCAAAGATAGGTCAATATTTGTGATCCTATGATTCTAGATATATAAATTGCAATATGGAGAGGTATCCCAGACTCTTAGCCTACGCCCAAACAACACCGAAGTTGCAGCGCATTAAATATGTAGGACTAGACACAGTTGAATGATAGGTCACATACTTAAGCACGTAAATGAATATAAATTGATAAACATAAACAACAATCAATAATAAATTAAGCAATCAAGATAAACAAAATAAACATTAGATCTTCATAAACATGGCTGATACCTAAAGGTATCAGTCGATAGTCATTGTAAAAATACACACGGTTTGATATATGAACGATTAAAGTAAAGAAACCTTGATCTCACGATTAAAGTAAAGAAACCTCGATCAAACGCGTATTCGTTGTGCAAAGATTACAGGTTTTCCTATGATCTTTAGGCTCATTTTCTGATACCTTTAGGCTCTTCTGATCGTCTCTTGGTCGACTTGGTGGTTTAGGGATTCACTTGCATGCTTAAAACTGAGTTTTGGGTCATCTATATATATTGGTCTGATGTCAGTTCGATACGCCGTATCCACCAATGTGGGATACGGCGTATTTGGCTTTCTTGGAGTAAGGACTACGCTTGATATCTTCCAGAATCTTCGTGTATGATAGTCATTGAATACGGCGTATTGAAGTTCATGGATACGGCGTATTGGACTTGAATCCTTCATGGTCTTTGGTGAGTGCAGGCACGGATACGCCGTATCTTCTTGATGGATACGGCGTATTGGTCTTCAGAATAGCAATCTTCCAAAATATCTTCATTTAAGCTCCAGAATGCGCGCCTTTTGCTAAATTTCACCAATTACTCCATAATTACTGCAATTCTCAAATATAAACGATTAAGTAACAATTCTTTGCAATAACTATACAAAATGGGTTAATAACATGGGATAAATGATGCTATAAAATAGACGTTATTTGATGTCATCAAATATCCCCCCACTTGAATCCTACTTGTCCTCAAGTAGCCTTTAGAAGTTTATAAAAATGTATCCCTTAAGGATATTTTCCGTTAAAGCACTTATTCGATCTATTACAAGTACACAACCAAACACCTCACGAAATAGGAAGATGAAAACACTCAAATCACTCAACTAATCTATGTGGTAACATGTAACTAATTCGCTCAATTGCTCGGTCGTGACGAGTATTCTATCATAAGCTTGGCAAGGATACACATCTCCACCACTAAAGCTAAGGAGTAACAAGTTTATAAAGGTAAATATGGGTTTTTGTATGGAAAGGCGTACGGTTTGATCATTCTACAATCTTTCACCAGAAGTACCACTCCAACAAGGCAGCTGAAGCACACATACACACCCGGAACGCCGGGATAGACATGTGTGTTCGATCACATCCCCATTCGAATTTAACCAACGGTTAGGATGAAGAATGATATAGGGTAGGAACCTTCTAACTTTCACCAAAAGTTGTAAACCAACAAGGTACAAGACATGCATACACACCCGGAATGCCGGGATAGACATGCATGTTCGTATGAATCCTCATTCACGTAAAACCAGCGGCTAATCATCAGGTGAGAGGGAAATAAATTGTTGTTAAATAAAAATCAAGAAACAAATAGATTAAGACTTAAGATACAAGTTGCTAGACACTTATTTCCTGACCGTTATCATGATAAAGACACAACTATTTACAACGTACTGATCATAGATCAAAAACAATAACCTAAGTTGGCGTTCCTATAAAGGTTAACTTCCCAATCTTCCCAAAATATTACATACTCTACAAGGCAAGTGGCGATATCTTCCACTTTGTACAATACTCTACATCGTTGATTTTTAGACGTATCAATGAATAATCGATCATTCGTGTAATTCCTTTGGTATTTGCGAAACGATTATCTTCAAACTTTCTTTCTCTTGTTTATTGATTTACTTGTCATCAAAACCTTAGGTTAGATACACAAAACTATGCCAGTCTCTCAAACTAAACCCCCCCCCCCTTTGCGTTAGTTTAGGTTTAATTAGATTAATTTGGTTAGATTAGTATTAAAACTAGATAGATAAAATACCAGTAGAATTAAGAGTTAACTTCCACTCTCGGTGATCAACACCCTTCTTACCACGAAGCTACATCTGATCAGGTATACTGCCCGTTAGACTATTGTTTTTAGGTATAGTCGGCATAAAATAAATAGTAAAACTTGATACATAAATAACACCTACACAACGACACATCAAGTTTTTGGCGCCGCTGCCAGGGAGTGAAGTTTTTTAATTCTTATTTATTAGTGTTTTAGTTTAGTTTAGATTAATTTGCATATTTGTGTGTTTGTTTTGTGTGTTTTATTTTCTGCATTGTATATTTTGCATATTGTGTGTTTGTGTGCATTATTACAGTTTGCTGTAACCTTCTGAGTCGAATACTCAATATGGCGTATTCATTTTCATGGATACGGTGTATAATTTTTTTCAAACCAATACAGCGTATTCGACTCTATCATTAATACGGCGTATTCAGTCCACTGAATACGGCGTATTAAGCTATTTGACAGTTTTCTTTCATAGCGAATTTATTAAGGTTTAAATTGGACGACACACATTTTATGGGAAGTATATAGGTTTGAGGAGAAAATCTCATAGGCATGGTAAGGTGTTAAAAAATAATAAAAAAAAAAAATAAAAAAACTGGGAAACTGCTACGTATGGTAAGATCTGGGATAAGAAAGACGTTCACGACCTCGGTTCTGTTGAAACTAAATTCGCAGCTATAGTCTTTAACGACACATTAACATCTAAAACAACTCTCTCGTGTGAGCCTATGGTAAGTTCTCTTAACAATGATGAAATCGACTTTAGAAATATCATTGATGAAAAAATTTTTTATAAAAAAATTTTCTTTTTTTTTTTTTTTTTTTTTTTTTTTCGTGACGATGGAAGATTGACCGTAATTTTTGACAAAAAATTCATTTTCTCTTACAAAATAATTTTGTCAACAATTAAAAACGGATTCAGAAAATGATAATGATAAAAATTCATATGCCTTTGCTTCCTCACCAAGCCTTCTTTTACGGTCAGGGGTTTTTTTTTTGATGAATATTAGGACTTCTTTAATAGATTTAGAGAATGAATTTCAAACATTGTTTACTATGAATTGCTCAACGTCCTAAAATCAGATTTATTAATTGTACCAATTTTAAACCCTCAACATATCGATGAATTTAATTTGAAAGATGAAACATCATAGTCTAAATGTGATGAAGAGGAACAAAATGTTTTAAACTTTAATGATCTATTTCCTTTTAACATAATTTATCCCGATGAATTAAAAACGGATACGGACAATGATAATGATAAAGTCGATATTGAACACTCTTCGGGGGATTTATCTGTCAAACCATTACCTGATGTAATAAATACCGATGTTGGTGCCTATGCACATGGGTCAAATAAGCTTTTGGAAATAAGTCATGATACATCTATTAAATTTTTCAAAACTAAAACTTTTATCAAGGGATTAAATTTTAATATCATGACTTGGAATCATCTTAACAAAGGGATGCCACTCATTTTCCTAATCAAGAATTTGTATGTGCCATTTGGAATCTTGTTCGACCCCAAGTTGTTTTATAAGGATGGGAGTAAATTTGGGCAAGTCTAACTTAAATACTTTTCTGTAAACAAAAGTGCTTGCGGGGGAGTAAAACCACAATATGTATTTTTAATTTTTATCAAGGCTGTCTTCCCATATTGTCTATACGGTGTATCCAAACCCCATGGATACGACATATTCACCTTTTGGACGTTATCTAGTCTTTATTTTTAGCACAGTCTATACGATGTATTCATTAAATGAATACAGCGTATACAGGTATCAATACGGCATTTCTTGGGGAATGGATACGGCGTATCGACTTCCTGTATAGTTTTAGGTGTTTATTTCGAGTCTAACCAAACGAATACATGGAGAAAGAATTGCATTTGTTTTCTGAGAATTTATACAGAACCTCGTGAAAGAAATATCGACGAATGTTGGTGGAGAGTTTACAAATCTAAAAATCTTGAAATGTTGGAGTCTTGAAACCTCAAGATGGTTGTTCAACATGAAATCTTGCTAATACACTCAACATGGAGAATCTACCGAGCAAATATCAGGGGAGTTTCTCATTCTAATTCTTTTTAATTCCCGTATTTATTGTTTTATATATACAACAAGGACGTTGTATAATTCAAGTGGGGGGTGGAATTAGAATGTTTACTTGTCCTAATTTTCACACTAAAATGCTTAAAATTATGCTTAAATTTAAATTGTTTTAAGCATTACGTTGTAAAAAATTACCATGTTTATAAGCCGCACACAATAACCCTTGTTAGATATTGTGAGGATTTAGCCTTTCCGTTTCCAAATGTTTACCTAAATTCCACAAAATATGAGTGTGCCGGTGATGTTGTAGACTTTAGAACTTAGCTTGGTATATCTACTTGAGACCACAATAATGAGTATTATGGATTTAATTAGAGTAACTTGTTTAGATTGGTAAATTTTTTAGGATTACACCCAAATCGTCTTTACATGTTGCTTATTAACTAACTACACCGGTTAGTTAACCTCTCGTTTAAACCCTTTTTCACTCTCATCTTTAGAGTGATGATCCACTAGAAAAACCCATAGAGCCAATCCTTTAGGAATTATACCAACTATTTGTTTCGTTACACCCTTACACCTTAACCTACCCTGTTAGATTAAGTTTAATTTACAGTTGCTAGTTGCTTAAAGTGTAAAGTTTGTATTTCCCGAGTCTTGTGTCATTTTCTATCTTTGGTGCGGTTGGAAATTTGCACATTGCAAATGGGAATGTATATTAGTAGTCAAAACTCATGTGATTTTACTACCATCACAATTAATGGTGAGTTCGAAGAACGAAGAACTAACAAAGGAATTATCCGGAATTATTATGATCATGAAGATGGTGAAACTACACCGAGATTTGAATGTTTGGCAAAAAAAATCAAAAAAATAAGAAAAATACAAAGAGAGAGAAAGAAAGTTTGAAGATAATCGTTTCGCAACTACCGAAAGAATTACACGAATGATCGAGTATACATTAACACGTCTAAAAAATCAACGATGTAGAGTATTGTACAAAGTGGAAGATATCGCCACTTGCCTTGTAGAGTTGTAAAGTTTTGGGATGATTTGGGAAGTTGGACCGTTAACAGGAACGCACCAACTTAGGGTTTTTTTGTTTTTGATCTATGATCAAGACGTTGTAAATAGTTGTGTCTTAATCATGGTAACGGTCAGGAAAAAGTGTCTAGAAACTTGTATCTTAAGTCTTAATCTATTTGTTTCTTGATTTTTATTTAACAACAATTTACTTCCCTGTCACCTAATGATTAGCCGCTGGTTTTACGCGAATGAGGACTTGTTCGAGCGTGCATGTCTATTCCGTCGTTACGGCCATGTATGCATGTCTTAGCTGCTTCATTGGTTTACGACTTTTGGTGATAGTTAGAAGGTTCCTACCTTATATCATTCTTCATCCTAACCGTTGGTTAAATTCAAATAAGGATGTGTTCAAACAAACATGTTTATTTTGTCGTTACGGCCATGTATGTGTGCTTCAACTGCCTTGTTGGAGTGGTACTTCTGGTGAAAGATTGTAGAATGATCAACCATTCGCCTTTCCATACAAAAACCCATATTTACCTTTATAAACTTGTTACTTCTTGGATTTAGTGGTGGAGATGTGTATCCTTGCCAAGCTTATGATAGAATACTCATCATGACTGAGCAATTGAACGAATTAGTTACACGTTACCATATAGATTAGTTGAGTGATTTGAGTGTTTTCATCTTCCTATTTCGTGAGGTGTTTGGTTGTGTACTTGTAATTGATCGAATAAGTGATTTAACGGAAAATATCCTTAGGGATACATTTTTATAAACTTCTAAAGGATACGTGAGGACAAGTAGGATTCAAGTGGGGGGATATTTGATGACATCAAATAACGTCGCTTTTATAGCATCATTTATCCCTTGTAATTAACCCATTTTATATAATTATTGCAAAGAATTGTTGCTTAACCATTTGTATTTGAGAATTGTAGTAATTATGGAGTAGTTGGTAAAGATTAGCTAAAAGGCACGCATTTTGGAGCATAAATGAAGAGTTCAAGAAAGTCTACTGATCTGACAGCAAATACGCCGTATTATTCAAGACCTATACGACTTATCCAAGACTTTGACGAATCAAAAGACCATTTCCTGACTTTGAAGAATACATCGTATCCACATCAGCATATAAGTCGTATATTATACTTTGGTCAAATATCAAGAAAAGCACACTTTCAGCCAATACTCCGTACCCAAAAAGCGGTTTTACTTCAATACGCCGTATCCATCAAGAAGATACGGCGTATCCGTGCCTATACTTCACAAATAACCACGAAGGATTGAAGACCCAATACGCCGTATCCAGTAGACATCAATACGCCGTATTTACAATATAGTAATAAAATATTCTGGAAGATATCAAACGTGATCCTTACTCCAAGAAATCCCTAATACGCCGTATCCCACATTGCTCGATTTCTAGACCCTATATATAGACGACCCAAAACTCAGTTTTAGGTATGCAAGTGAATCCCTAAACCACCAAGTCGACCAAGAGACGAATAAAGGAGCCTAAAAGGTCAGAAAAGAGCCTCAAGATCAGAGGAAAACTCTTGTAATCTTTGCGTAACCGAATACGCGTTCGATTAAGGTTTCTTTATTTTAATTCTTCATATATCAAACCGTGTGTACTTTTACAATGACTATCGGCTTATACCTTTAGGTATCAGCCATGTTTATGAAGATCTAATGTTTGGTTTGTTTATCTTGATTGCTTAATTTATTGTTGATTGTTGTTTATGTTTATCAATTTATATTCGTTTACGTGCTTAAGTATGCGACCTATCATTCAACTGGGTCTAGTCCTACATATTTAATGCGCTGCAACTTCGGTGTTGTTTGGGCGTAGGCTAAGAGTCTAGGATAGCTCTCCATATTGCAATTTATATATCTAGAATCATAGGATCACAAATATTGACCTATCATTGCCTTTAGTTTAGTGAGCTTAGTTGAGCCATAAGGTGACCTTGGTATCAACGTGTTACGTTCTTTATTCATTGGTGAAGACTTAGACAGTAGAATACTTGGTATTAAATCGCTGTTATGTAGTAAGTGGGTAAAGTACGCAATGAGATTAGGTTTAGTAAGAGCACCATTACTTAGTTTCCTTGATAGATTATAATAACATAAGGATGCTTTATGCGGTATGCGTCTTAATCTGTGATCAGACATTAGTGTGTCAAGGTCTTAGGATGAAGTAACCGCATAAGTCTAGAATGTATGCCACCTTTCGAGAAAGTCAATCATTTGCATTATTAAAACAAACTTGTGTTTTATCGGATTATTCATGGATTGATACGTTTTCTTTTACATTAGTTCTTGACCGTTATCTATCGTTTGTTTATCTTCTGTGTGTGTGTTTTTTTGCTTTTACTTGTCATCAAAACCTTAGGTTAGATACACAAAACCGTGCCAGTCTCTCAGGCTGAAACCCCCCTTTTGCATTAGTTTTAGGTTTAACTTAGATAACTAAAATACTGATAGAATTAAGAATTAAAGCTCTCGCTCTTACTGTCGACACCCTACTTACCACGAAATAGTAAAACTTGATACATAAATAACACCTACACAACGACACATCAGTCGTAGTCGCTTAATAACTCTAACCAACGTCGTTGTCTTATGTTCAGCTCCTTCTGATCGAGAATGTGCTGCAAACTCTTATGATAAGTGAACACAACGCACTTTGTACCGTACAGATAGTGTCTCCACATCTTCAAGGAAAACACTACTGCACCAAGCTCCAGGTCGTATGTAGTATAGTTTTTCGCGTGAACCTTGAGTTGGCGGGATGTGTAAGCTATGACCTTCTCCCTCTGCATCAAAACCGCGCCCAACCCTTTATGTGAAGCATCGAAGTCTACCACGAAGTTCTCACTTCCCTCAGGTAAATTGATACACAATAAAATATATGATATAATACCGCAAGAGCAATTAAGAAAATTCCCTAAAGAAAATTCACTCTTAAAAGATATATATAATATATAATACGTATATTTAACCGGGAAGTGTGATCACCCGGGTCGTTTTCCCAACGACTTGTGAAATTGAAACCTTGTTTTAGCTTGGATTATGATTTGAATGAGAGAAAATATATTTTTTTAAGTATCGTATTATACTAAATTAAAGCATCAATCATTTAAAAGCAATTTAAACACTTAAACTATTTAACGGGAAACAAATAAAACGCAGCACAATAAGCTAAAATAAACTAATAATGAACTCTAAAAATGAAAACTAAATTTCTAAACCTAAATTAGGGACGCAAAGAAAAATTTTAAGAATAAAAGAAAAACGTTTATTTTTTGATTATTTTTCGAATTTTATTATGAATTAAAAAAACCTATTTTAATCTAATTAATCCTAGAAATTAGCAAATTAAGTACTAAAATTTTAGAAAAAATGATTTTTAAACTTCGAAAAGTCTAAAATAAAATAAACATTCAGAAAAAATTTATTTTTTTTTAACTATTTTTAAAAATAAATTCATACTTTTTCAACTTAATAATTAAAGGCTCAAAATGCAAATGTATAAATCTAAAAGTGTGAAAAATGTTTTACTGGATTAGTAAACCTAAAAGTACTTTTTATTAACTAAAAAACTAATTTTTTGTAATTTTCTGAAACTCTTTTTTCTATTTTTTATGAATTTTAAATTTTTTATACCTACGAAAAATCCTAGAAAAATAATCTAATAATGGGGAAAGAGAAAATCTCAAAAATCAGGAAAAGTTCTTACTAGTCAACAAGGAATACTAGAAAAAATACTAACACCCTACAGATTAACTAATAGTAGCTCTATAATAAGCTATCTAAGCTACGGACTAATAAGGGAAAGAAGAATAAGAAAATATAGTTTAAACAGATCTTTAAATTGGTCAAGGATATGGTTGGATGAGCTAAAGAAGCACATTGGTAAAAATTTGGCTATAGACTATGTGAGTGAGGTCGTTGCGGTTATATGTCTGGCAACACACCTTTTTCATCTTTTTTATTTTTAACTTTTACATAAACTTAATATTGAAACTTAAAGTAGACATGTTTTTGAGCATTTTTTGAAAAACAATATTAACTGAAACTCTAAATTAAGCTCTTAAGAGCTTTTTGAAAGACCGACTTCAGAAAGGTAGCTTATTAGCTTGAAAAAAACTTTGATTTCACTAAAATGCATGCACAAAGCTCATTTTAAGCTCAAATGGAAAAGCAAAAAGTGTTCTGAGAAGCTTATGATGTCTACAAGCTAGAAATTAAAAGCCTTATATGCTACATACATTTTACCCTATCTGAAAAATTAAGATCTAATCCTACAATCATAAAGAACTTATAAAAAACAAAAATCACTTAAGCTAAAGAATCTTAATAAGCTAAATAAGAACATTAGCTTTTGAAACTTATTAAACTAACCTTAAAGGCTATAAATCAAATCATAAAAACACAACCTATAAGCTAGAAATCAAAATTTTAAAACTAATTCTTAACTACTACTATTTTTGGTCTTTTTGAGTTTTTTAATGACTTTTGAAAGCAAATTAAGCTAAGTGTATTAAACTAGAAGAAACTATTGACAGGACCTAATTATATTTAGCTATGTCTTTAATCTTTAAGTGTCTATAATTTTAAAACCTAAATCCTAACTTTTCTAGCTAAGTTGAAACCTAGAAATGACTGCTGTGGTATCTTAGTGGTACCGCCATATGATGCAAATAAGAAAGGGCAAGCACAACAGGCAGGATACCTTAAGAGGTAAACCTGCAATTAGTTTACTCTATTTGAAGTGACTCTAAATTCTAATCAAGCAAGACCAAGCTTAGATGGCTTGGTTCAATAAACTTTCACAGGTGGATTCATAAAGGAAATTCCCCTAGTGCTGAGACAGATTCAATAAGCCATAAAATCATTATAAGCTTAAACTAACTTATCAATTTTATTTAAAATCTTATCAAATGTGCTAATCTAACTAACCAATAAGAAATTTCAAAATAGCTTTGACTTTTAAAGGTCAAAATTCACTATACCAAACACCCCTTAACTTTTTGACAGAATTGATTTAGCTTATGAATTTGAAAACTTCTAAACTAAGCTTTGATACCAGACATTGAAGAGCTTATAACAAGCTTAAACAACATGATTTAACAACTACTAAGGCTAAATTTAAAGATCTACACTAATGCTACTTGTATTTTTGGTTTTTATGAAATTTTAGACAGAAATTGAAACTACTATGATCTAAATAATTAAGCTAAAACAGATGATGAATAAGCACTATTTAACATTATTAAACTCAAATAAGCAGCTAGAAAACAGTTAAGCACAATTAATAAGCAAATAAGCAATTCTAAGCTATTTAAGCAATTTTTAAGCAATTCTAAACTAGAAATTTAAGACAAGGAAAGTAAAAGAAAAACTTACAAGTAACTTCAGCCAAACAGAAGCTTCAAGGCTCAATTGAGCTTAATCAACAGCTCTGGCTTATTTACAATAAGCCAGTAATAGTCCTTGGAGACCCTTCCATGATAGGTCTCCCTTCCAAAATCCAAAATCCATTTAAGCAAAGGTAATAAGGTTTTAAGCTGATTTTAAGAATTTAAATATGATTAAGGTAAGTTTAAGCTCAATTACTAGCTTATAGACTAGTAAGAGCTTTATAGGAGCTTATGAACTTTTAGCTTAACAATTAGAGGAAAATGAGAGCTTATGACAAAATAAAACTAAATTTCATTAATGAAAGCTGAGTTACATTACTTGAAAGGAAATATTACAAAAAGTTTGAAAGGAAATTACATAATCTAAAAAACGAAAATTAAGCTAAAATTAAAAGCTACTAAAAAAACTACGTTCGTGTATGTGTGATAGTGAGGCTATTTATAGCCTGTTGATGAAGATTCTAGGCCTTGCCTTGGCGTCCCATAGCTCCTTTCCATCGTTCACATTCAATCTTACTAATCATTGAAGAATGATTCTAGCGTTTGATCAAGTTGTAGTCACACGGATAGCCAAGCTTTGTCAGCTGTCATTCTTTTGATGGTGACTGCTTTGTGCTAGGTGTGTGATGTGATTAATAGTGTAAAAAACCCGTCACTCCTTGTGTTTTCTTCATAGCCACGTGGCACCCTTGCTTTAGTGAACCAATAGGAGCTCTTTAGATTACTGATTTGACCCTGCCATCATGATATAGACCACTTGAATTGTCTTTCGTACCCTCCAATTCGGAAAAGCCCTTTGATTTTGACTGTAGGTAACTTGGAGGAGACGATGAATAGTAACATGCCCTTGGCGCCCTTTTTATAACTGAAATGGGTAATTTTGTTTTAAACTTTGGATTCAGTCCCTCTCTTTGATTATTTAAAGGTGTAATGTAAAAAGGACTTTCAGAATTGGCAGTAATGGCCCTTGTGGTTTTATAAAAGGAAATGGGCTAGGGTTTTTGGGCCTATGTTATGGGCTATTGAATCCGGGTATGGTATTTAAGGGGTTTAAGGCCCATTAAGCCTTAGGGACTAATATGGTAACTTTCTGAAACTTGGAGGGTTGATTTGAAACATTTTGAGGTTTTGTCATTTTGTGGTTAACTTCTGTTGACTGAGAATTGACCAAGGGTTGACCACAGCTTTTACTTTTGATTTTTCCTGGCTTTGGTTTTGCATCTCTGGCTTCTTTTCTGCTCTTCCGTTTCTCGTGTCTGTGTTTGCTCGTTTTTGAGTTTGATTGTTGTAATTTTTGGACTGATATCCGTACATGCACACACAAATACACAAAAAAAAAACAAGTATATTTTTGCCATTTTTAGGTCTATTTATGTTTTAATTGGGGTTATTTTACGTATGAAAGATATGTGTAATTTTACAACTATCAAAAATTCCCAAAACTAAACGATTGCGTGTCCTCACGCAATATCACATGCCTTATACAAAATACCTCGAACTTCCCCAACAAAACATTGAATAGTAGCAAAGAGTTTTGTTGAGAGGAGCTAAAGAGGATCATAGGTTATAAAACACGAGCGAATTTCTCTATTTTCAAAACTTTTTCTATTTTTATGATTTTTCTTGATAGACTATCTTACTACAACTTATTCTTGTGTTGACATAATGTATTGTTTTCATTACCTTAGTGGTAATTTTTAGGATCATGGAACAAAAAGCACAATTTAAGTGTCTAAAAGATAAATTCGTCATCCCCGATTTTTCACTTTTCCCAAGCTAAGCTTAAAAATAAGATCACCGTTAAGTACGAGCTAAGATGCTAAGACTACTTATAATTACAACTTGTGAATTTCTCTTCCCGACATAAATCATATATTAAGTGTGTGTGTCTCAAAGTATTTAAACCATTAAACTCCACTCATTATATTAGGATAGTTTGAAATCCACAGCTTTACCATTATGGGCCTTTTGGGCAATATGTTAATCACTTAGCAAGACATAACTCAAAGCAAATAAAAACATCCTTAGCTAAGACATCATTGGTTCACTTTTTACATGATGACTTCTTCTTTAGATCCACCGTCATCGGGTAAGTGCTAAGGCTTTTGACACCCCATCCGGAGAATAATAATCGAGACGCATGAACTTCCAATGAAAAAGCCTTGTAGACTTTTGCAAACCTTAGTTCAAAAGAATACCTTGGTTTTAGAGAAGGAAACTTTTACTATTTTATTTTTAACTTGCAACTTTATTATTTTTATTTACATTTTTAGTAGGAAACGGTATACTTTCTTTCGACGACACATCGGCCACGCTCCGACAAGAGCTCGTTTACTTTTATTATGTTACCAACCCTAAATATAATCCTCCATCCTTTTCTTTGTGATGTCACATCGGTTGATAGCGAACCGACAAATGCCCATGTACTTTATTGCGATGGAGTTTGTATATTACTTTAACGGGAGTGTTCTCTGATCGAGGAGTTTCGTGGTAATAGTGGTGTCGAACACTAAAAGCAAAAAAAACTAACCTTATACTCTAACAGTTATTTTATTTATCTTAATCTAGGTTATGTTAATTCTAATTACTGGTTAAACCTATGCTATATACGTTTTCTAATGATAGGGGGTTTTCAGCCTAAGAGACTGGCACAGGAGAGAGTAGTTTGTGTGTATAGTTCATCTCTCGCACTCATTCAATACAAAAATAAACATGAATGAAATAATCAAAAGATAAAAGAGCGGTACAAACAAAGATAGAGACTGTTTTAGCCATAATTAAATTCGTTTAATGCTGGCTTGTTGTTTAGTGCAATGATTACTTATCTCGAAGTGGCATATCATTCTTAAGACTTAGGCGGGACCATCTCCTTAGACTTAGACACGATTATTCTTCTTGTCACAATTAAACGCATTCGCAATTAAGATCCTATAGTTTAATTATCCAATTCATCTTAGGGAAACCAAAGCAGCGGTGACTGTTAAAAACCCTAGCCCCATCGGGGACTTTACCCCCGCCGAGAGGATGAGATATATGGAGAGAGATTTTATATACTGGTAAGTTCACCTATTCGAGTCTTTAAATTAATTAAGAAATATGAATGCTGAAACATAACGGTGTTCGTATGTCTAATTAAGCTCATATTACAGGGTTAAAGATAGAAGTTATTTGTGTTTCCTATTGTCTAATAAATAAAAACACGATATAGAGAGCTATCTCAGTATCTAGTTATTTGTTAGGTATCACTAGACCTGTTGAATGACTTTAGGTCGCTATTCAAGCACTAGACAAGTATTAGGTGATGACATACTAAAACAATCAACGATATTAATTAAGAAATCAATTTTTAAAACAAACACACACATTAAAACTTTCATTACAAGTGGCTAATACCGAGGGTATTTAGCCCAAAACATTGTAATTATACAAGCATAATCAAACAATTTGAATTCGATCGATAAGAGATGTAATAATTACACGATTCTTTTATGCGATTCCGTGATCGCATGATTGACCTTGAGGCTCTTCTTCTCTTTAGAAAATCATCTTTTATGAGTATGGTATAAAGAATATGATTTTGCACACTAAAACTCATTTTTGAGTCTTCTATTTATAGTGTCTAAAAAAGATTGGATACGCCGTATTGAGTAGGGTCAATACGACAGATTAGGCTGGATTCCTTGGAGTGCGTGCTATGTTCTCAATCAATCAGTTATTACATTCCCAATTTACTTTTATTACTGTATCTTTGAATACTTATCCAGCTGGATACGGCGTATGGTAGCAAAGGGATACGCCGTATTGGGAATTGGTCAAACGCGTTTTCTTGTGAAGAGTTGGCGCCGATACGCCGTATCTTCCTTGTTGGATACGACGTATGTAGTCAGAAAGTAGTAATCTTCAAATGTCTTCGTTTTAGCTCCAAATTGTGCGCCTTTTAGCTTGTCTTCACAAATCACTCCATAATTACTGCAATTATCAACTTGAAAGCAATTAAGCACAAAATCTTGCAATAATTATATAAAAGCGGGTAAAATAGTTGGGATAAATGATATTATAAAGTGACGTTATTTAATGTCATCAAATATCCCCCCACTTGAATCCTACTTGTCCTCAAGTAGACTTTAGAAAAGTTTTGAAAATGTATCCCAACCGTAGTTAAGGATTTTTCCGTTTAAGCATCATTTTGTTCTAATCACCTATACATAACCAAGCACCTCACTAATATGGAATGGAAAAACACTCAGATCAATCCAAACTAATCTAGGGTGCATCATTTAATTGGTACACTCTTTTGCTTCGGTCATATTAGTTTTCTATCATAAGCTTGGCAAGGATACACATCTCCACCACTAGAGCTAAGGAGGAACAAGTTAAAAGATAAATTGGGTTAGAAAGGCTTAGGGTTGATCATTCAAACAGTCTTTCACCATAAGTACCACACCAACAAGGCAGCTGAATCATACATACACGGCCGTAACGACGGAATAGACATATACAATTTCGAAACACATCCTCAGTTCATGTTACCGTGTTTGGATGAAGAAAGATATAGGGTATGGTCTCTAGTTTTTTTGCGTCCGATAGAAAGTCATCATCCAACAAGGAAGCTGAGGACACGCTACATGGCCATAATCGACGTAATAAGATATGCATGCTCGTTACAAATCCTACGTTCGAGTAGATATTAAGGTATAGTTCTATGAAAGGCAGGAACGTTAAATGGTTGTTAAATAAAATATTACGAAACAATAGGATTATGCCAACAAATAAGGTATGTTGCTATAACTTTACCGACGTTCCATGAATAAAGACTCAGAAATATTGACAAATGTCTCGATCATAAGCATGACAAAGGACAACATAAAGTTGGCGTTCCCATAACGGTCAACTTCCCTTACATCCCGCTCTTTACATACTTTTATAGAATAATTGGTAATATTGGCCACTTTTTACAAGACTTTACAACGAATAATCGATCATTCTAAGTAATTTCACCAGTGTAAGTTTACTGAACTGACTATCTTCCTTCATACTCTTTTTTGCAGCTCTTTTTTTCAAACAATAGATCATAACCCTTGGTGTAATTTCACCGTCTTCAACATCACAATTCATCCGTATAATTTTCCTTATAACACTTCTTCTTCGGAAATGAAACATAATCGTAAAAGTAATGAAATTTACGAGCTACATAATTTTCCCATTGCATTGTGCAATTTCCCGACCTTTACAAAGACAGAAAGATTCCACTTTGACGCAGGAAATACAAAACTTTACACGAAAGTAACTGGCAACTTTGATTAAAATAGACTTAATCTACAGGGTAGGCTCAGGTGTAAAGGTGTAATGAAACATATAATTTGGTGTAGAAAAAGAAAGGAATGGCTCAACAGGTTGTTCTAGGGGATCTTACTCTAAAAGTGAGAGTAAACAAAGGGTTACACGGGATTTAACTAACCAGTGTAGTTAGTTAATTTTACGACATGTAGGCTATTTGGTTTAATCCTAGAAATTTATCAGTTGAACATGTTCCTCCATCTAAATCCATAGTACTCATCATTGCGGTCTCGAGTGATATACCAGGCCAAGTTCTAAAGTCCACTACATCACCGACACACTCATAATTTTGTGGAATTTTTAGGTAAACAATTAGAAACGGAATAGGCTTAATTCTCACAATATGTATCAAGGGTTATAGTGCGCTAGGTAATGTAACTAGTGATTTTTACAAAAGTCATGCTAAAAAAATAAATTTGGCCTATTTTTAAGCACTTTGCATGTTATTTTGTAAAAAAGAAGACAAGTACGTTCTAATTCTCCATCCCCCACTTAAATTATACAACGTCCTCGTTGTATAGATAAAACAATTAAATAATAAGGGAAAATAGAATTAGAACGGAAAACTCCCTGATGTTTTGCTCGTGATAATTCTCCAAGATGAGTTCTTGAGCAAAAAGTATGTTGACTAGGGCTTCAGAATGCCCAGATAAGTTCAACACATGTCCTTTTCAGAATATACCATATCATAGTTTCAGCAAGGTCCTGCATAAAATATTAGAAGACAAGTGCAATTTCTATCTCGCTACAATGGTACAGGAAAACAATTAAACACACAACTGTACAGGGATCAATACGCCGTATCCCAAACCCTAGGATACGCCGTATGGTTCCTGTAAAAACAATTAAATACTTAGAAATTAAATATTTAGTTTTTAAAACTGATAACGTCCAAACATATTTATACGCCGTATCCAGAGGGGTTCGATATGCCGTATAGAATGTCTGGGAAGACAGACTCGTGAAACAAACAATTAAAATGCGACAAACAATTAAAATGACCGGGTTGTCTCCCGGAAGCACTTTTGTTTCAGCTAGTCTTTAAGTTTGACCTTTTTCTTTTTAATCTCATCCTTATAAAATAATTTGGGGTCGAACAGGATTCCAAATGGCACACACAAATTCTTGATTAGGAAAATGAATGACATCCCATTGCTAAGATGATTACAAGTCATGATATTAACATTTAGATTCTTGATAAAAGTTTCAGTTTTGAAAAATTTATTAGATGTATCATGACTTGTTTCCAAAAGCTTATTTGACCTTTGTGTATCAACATTTATTACATTAGGTAATGGTATGGCAAACATATCCCCCGAAGGTTACTCAATATTGACTTTATCATTATTATTTTCTGAATCCGTTTTCAAATTGTCGACATAAATTATTTTATAGGAAAATAAATTTTCATCATAAATTACCGTGTAATCCTCGTCGTTGGATTCATCAAATGATATTCTAAAGTCAATTTCATTGTTGTTAGGAATTAAAGGTTTACACTTTGTACTGCCAAGCCAAAATTTTATACTGCTTGGGTTATAGCTAATAGTACTAACCAGTTAGTACTGCTATAGTAAAGTTAATACTGTCAGTATTATCTTAACACTGCTGAAGGACTTAACACTGCTGCATGAAGATTAAGATTGTTGAAGAGATAAAGACGTGTTTAGTAATATGTATGGACTTATTCTGACACAGTATCCTTCTTTACCACGTTGTACGTACATCCTTCTCTCGCATTACATGCTACAAAGCTCACATTAATATTGACGTGGAGCATACGAGTAGTTGCATATGTACAAGTAACTCCTACTTTGTTTTAGTACCTCTGTTACAAAACTCGCTAGAACTGTCACTAAACATGATTACTTGACTGAATTAATTTAGACTAGAAGAAAGAATGAATACCATGTGTGTCTGTTGCTGTCTGCAACTTAAGTGCATACTGCCCTATGTCAATCCTACATAAAACTTAGAGACGTCGCAGCGCTAGTACCGAGGCCTCTTAAAGAATGTGATGCTCTCTATTGCGTAAATGTGAGTTTATCCATGCTAGTGATGTTGTGTGAGATTAACATGTCCTCCATGCTTAGGGGTCCTCATTAAAACATTATATATTTTGTAATCATAGATTTTGAGTAAAATTAATACATTAATAAGGCGTACTTATGATTCCTCATTTTTCTTAAAATAGCCTGCACATACCTCTGTGAATATGATGAATAAGTGGTACATAAATATGCGCATGGGTTAAAAGTTGGTCAAACCCCTATTTTTAACAAAATCGACAAGAATTAAGTACATAAAAATATGCACACAACCTTAAATGATGAATAAGGTACATAAATATCATGGGTTAAAGTTCAAACCCCTATTTTTAACAAACCGACAAGATTAAACATAAAAATAGCAACACAAAAACAAAAGAATCAAAGAAAAACCCTTACCTTTTATGGCGACTCAGATGGTGGAGGAGGCGGCGGCTGAGATGATGGTGGTCGGCGGCTGGATGGGGGTTGCCGGCGGCTTGGATGGTGGCCGGTGACGGATGGGATGGTGGTGGCGGCTGAGATGAGGTGGTGGTGGGAGGTGGATGCGTAAGGTTTGTGTTAGAAGAAGAGAGAAGAAGTGAAAGATTTGGTCTGAATTTTTGAAGAGTTTAGAAGAGCTTTTTAGCACTTTTCTCTGCAAAAAAACAAACAAAAAAGGTATGCCCGCCTGCAGACAAAAGAGGCGAGAAGAGGTAAGAAGTGGTTATTTGGAAAAAACAAACAAAGCCTAAGTCGGTCGCTTGACACCCTACTCAGTCGTCACCATTGAAACCATTTCATTCGAATCGGTGGCGGTTTGTTTTTAAGAGAAGTAGGTCTCTTGTTCGATTAATTTGTATGTTAGTTTGTGTATGTTTAATTAATTAGTAATTCTTTAAATCTTTCCCAAGCTCGGAAAAGGCTTTCATCGGGTTCCTGCTGGAAGTTGTTGATTTCTTTCATTTTCTTGCAGTACGGGCAGGGGGACAATATTTGTTTAGAAACTTCATTTTAAGGGCTTCCCATGTCGTAATTGAACCTGATGGTTGGTTCCTTAGCCAACGACTTGCGGCTCCAGTAAGGGATACAAGGAAGGCTCGAAGCATGATTTGATCTTGAGTTATGTTTGAGATGTGAAATAAGTCAACAATCTCTAGAACTTTCTCGATGTGTTCGTTTGCATCTTCGTGTTCCAAACCACTGAAAGTACTGTCACAAAGTTCCTTGAGAAATTGCCCTTTTAATTTAAAGTGGGCATCTTGGTTGATCTTGGGCCTAGTAACGCCAGACCCGTAATCTCCTCGGGTTTTGCTCATGTATTACTCCATTGTTTCTGTCATGTTTTCTGTGGTTTCTTCTTCAAAATGCTCCTCTATGTCAGAAAATTAATCGAACTCTGGTGAATTCGATTCCACGAGACTTGGTGTTTCGAAAAGCTTCCTTCTTGAGCGAAATACTCATTCCGGGTTTTCCAAAGGTGTAAATAGTTCCTTAGTGGAACTCCTTGTCATGCACTAGCTGAAACAAAGAAAAAATCAGCAGGATATGCTCTTACAAAAAAGAATACAGAAAATTAAACACGAAAACTAATTTTAAGTTCTGTTATTATATCAATTGACAAATACGCCATATTCAGTTGATTTGAATACGTCATATGTATCTGTTGAATGCCAGTACGTCGTATTGAGTTCACAAAATACGCCGTATTATTTGGAAGAACAGGATACGTTGTTTAGACTGTAGAATTCAATACGTTGTTCTAGGTAGAAGGTTTGATACGTCGTATCTAACTGGTGGATACGCCGTATTAGATGATCAATCTGAACAGAATACTTTAAAAACAATTAAATAATGCAAAAATTTAAACAAACAATTAAACAAGCAATGCAATTAAATACAAACAGAATTAAATTAATTAGATTACACAAAGCTAAACTAATTAATGGTTAGAAATACTAATAAAATTTAAAGATTAAACTATTTCACTCCCCGGCAACGGCGCCAAAAACTTGATGTGTCGTTGTGTGTAGGTTTATTTATGATTACCAAGTTTTACATTTATATTTAGCCGACTTAACCTAAAACAACACTTTAACGGGCAGTGTACCCGATCGAAGTGTAGCTCTGGAACGGGTTGGTTGTTTTGTCGGTAATTAGGGTGTCTCGAACACTAAGAGCGAACGTTAATCCTTATGTAGTTCTAGATCCAGTATTCAATAATTAATCTAATTAGTCTATGTTAATTCTAATTATGTGTTTTTAAACCATGACGTATACATGGTTTCTAATGTATAAAGGCTGTGGGGTGGGGCCGGTGTGTTGGGAGGGGTTTAGCCTGAGAGGATCCTAACATAGGTTTAGTAGTGGCTGTGAGCAATAATACAATTCAATAGCTACAATATAGTCACATAAAGTCAGATACAATAAAGTGTAAAAGATCGATCTCAAGGTATCATAAAGCCATTAATGATAGAAAATTTGTATTAGCCATGTTTGAAGATCTATTACAATTTTGGTTTGTTTTTTTGAGTGCAATACTGACTTTATATCCAAGGCGGCATTCATTCTTAAGCTATTCGGCGGTCGCTTCATCCTCAGACCTAGAGGTACAAACAACCTTTTGTCACTGATTAACGTATACGCATGAAAACATCCTTTAGTTTAATTATAATTTATACTTAGGGAATTAAGCAGGTAAGTGGTGATCTTTGTTAATACTCTAGGCCATCAGGACTTTACCCATTAGAGTTGTGACATGGTGTTTTATAATACTAGTTAGAGTTCACTATCTCTTAAATCTTTACCAATTGATTATAGACGTATCTCGTTAGGTCTAAGGGTCACTACCGTAGTCCAACTAAGTCACTATCCAAAGGCAAATACAGCATTATTTATGATCCTATTGGTTCCATAGATATATAACGCTATGTTATGGAGAGCCATCCCAGTATCTAGATAAACTGATTATGTGTATCTCTAGACTCCTTGATTGGATGATGGTTCACGTAGTATCAAGTCACATAGAAAGTATTAGGTGAATAATACATTAATTAAACAAACCAATGTATAATATTAAGCAGATCTGATTTTTTAAGAATAAATAAACAATTAGATCTTTCAATTAAGATGGATTACTACCCTAATGGGTATTAGTCCCTCAGACAACACAATTGTATATGTATACAAGCATATAATCGAAACAATGAAATATCAAACGATTTAGTAGAGTAGTAAAAATTACACTTGAGGTCTTGTGTATACGGAATTATGGTTGTGTCTTGACTCATTGGCTGCTCTTGTTTTACTTCAGAAAAAAAGATTAAACCTTTTGTGTCATAAGGTTATATAAGGGAAATATGATTACAGCATCACTGAAGAAAACTCATCTTTTGAGTCTTCTGATTTATAGTGTCTGGGGAGATTTCTATTTATAGTGTCTGAAAACGACTGGATACGCCGTATTGGTTGAGGTCAATACAGCGTATAGGGGTATTTTCCTTGGAGTGCGCGCTACGTTCGTAATCAATCACATTAATTACCTTCAATCAAATTAACTGTAGTATCTTTGACTGATGACCAGCTGGATACAACATATATAGTAGACAGGATACGCCATATTGGAAATTGAACGTACGCATTTTCTTGTGAACTCTAGGTGCTGATACGCTGTATCTTCCTTGCTGGATATGGCGTATGTAGTTAGAATTAAGTACTCTTCAAATATCATTGTTTAAGCTCCAGCTAATGCGCCTTTTAGCATGTCTTCATAATATGCTCCATAATTACTGCATTTAACAACTTTAAGCAATTAAGTACCAAATCTTGCAATAATTATAGGAATGTGGGTAAAATACTTGGGATAAATGATGCTATAAAATGATGTTATTTGATGTCATCAAATATACTGTATTTTATTAAGGCTTGAGAATCGATATGTATATGAATTTCCTGACAAATTTCAAGAAGGGCAACACATATGCCTCATGCAAAGGACCATCACTTTTTGAAGGTGATTAGGTTTTATCTTTATTGGGAGGGAAAAATATCATAGATTCCGAAACCATATGATTTGTTAAACATTACCAAATGGTGATTTTCAACCTATTGAAACAAAAATCCGGGGGGAGCAAGGAAAAAACAAAAACAAAATTAGATGAGGATGATGTCCCTTTTGAAAAAACAAAGTGATGTGAATTAAAAAGAGAGAGAACTTGCGAAAAATAAAACACAAAATGCTAAAATGGTTATTTACTAACGCTTTGTCTCCTAGAAAAGATATGGAAATAATTTTCATGTGTTAATATGAAATAATTTTCATGTGTAATACGACAAAAGAAATTTGGAAAACTTTGTTAATCACCCATCAAGGTAATAGCCAAGTCAAAGATAACAAGATCGACCATTTGGTACAACAATATGAACAATTCATCATTTCTGAAAACAAATCTATAGATGGTGCTTTTGCTAGATTTAATACTATTATTACTAGTCTAAAAGCTTTTGATGAAGGTTATTCTAGCAAGAATTATGTTAGGAAGTTTCTTAAGGCTCTACATCCTAAATAGAGAACAAAGGTCACGACGATTGAAGAGTCGAAAGACTTAACATCACTATATCTGAGATGAACTTATCAGGAACCTCAAATTTCATGAATTGATCATCAAGAAAGATTCCAAAATAGTCAAAGCTAAAGGAGAAAGGTGATCTCTTACTTTAAAGGCTAAGAAGGAATCTAGTGATGAAGAGTGATCGACTTCCGGAAGTGAAGACGAAGAGTACGCCATGGCGGTGAGAGACTTCAAGAAGTTCTTCAAAAGAAGAGGAAGATTTGTAAGG